>JASDQU010220859.1:4983-17851 GCA_032191745.1 Picea mariana
AATCAAAGGTCGGTGCTTGAAAACATCATCGACAATCATCTCCAAATAGTAATGTATTTTCCACTTAAATGATCTTTCTCTTCTTTGTTATCCTTCTTTAAAATTTTACTAAATACATCATAACAATGAAACAATGAAAGGTGCATTAATATATCTTTAAATATAAAATAACATCTTATGGAATTCCATTCATCACAGTTCCCGAGACATTATCCAAGTCCACTTAAAGAATATTATATTGTCCCATTGCAAACCTAATTATGTTTTAGTTCCTTATATTCCATGCCATATGAAATTTCTCATTGGATTTTTTTGTCCATAAAGTCATCATACCAATCCTGGGTGTCAAAAGGGTTGGATCACTAATCTACCCTAATCAATGATGATGATATGTTGTGTGGTTACACTCTTTTTTCAATATTTCCATTTTGAGAATGTTCAATGTTATTGTGAGACAAAAATGAGACATTGTTTTTTTCATAGGAGTATGAGAAAACATTTCTTTCATTGGGAAAATAATTTTTTCATGGTTATATATGTATGTATGTATGTATGCAAGGGAAAGTTTTAAAGTTATATACTTATCTTAAAGTTTATAAACTTTGATGAATCTTAATAATTCTTAAAATTTCAACTATAAAAAATTTCGTGATATTTTTGTAAAAAAAATTCAAATTTATAAGGATTTAATAGTCTTTAGAAAATTTTGACAATTTTTAGAATAAGATTATTTTATCCTATAGAATTTGGATGAATCATTTTAGAAAAAAATGGAAATAGGAAAAATTGTTTTTGGAAAAAAACATGGGAAATTAGCCCAAGGGTGAATTTAGACCCTTAAATTTCCCATACATATAGCTACACATACATATAGTATGTATGTATTGGTGTTGGTTGGGGAGGTGGGGTGGGACTTGAGACAAGATACCTTGAGAGGGGGTACCTATAGTGGTGGAGGGATTGGAAGAAAACATGGGAAATACAATATCATCTTGGGTATGGAATGGGGAGGATGGAGGTGTGGTCAAACCATTGACGGTCCCACCATTCTATGGTTTGGCAGCCTCTTTGATGACAATAGTCGATTGGGGTTGGATTGGAGGGTCCTTAAGAATATGGATGGCGATGGGTGTGGATGGTGAAGTAAAGGAAGTGGGAGTTTTTGTTGGATTACTGAGAGGGGGGGGTGAATCAGTAATAGCGTAATTATAGTCCTTTTTTCTCCAAATAATCCAAGTGTTATATCAATGTAGAATTATTATCCAATAATGAGCAATAAGAAATGAACAATCACACACATACACAGTACACTAGTGTTTTACATGGAAACCCAAATCGATAGAAAACCACGGAATGACTTTTCTTATATGTCTTGAAGAATTACATTCATTGGAAAAACCAACTTCCTTTGTTTTACAGCTACAACTAGAAGGAGGCTCCAACCCCCTAGTTTCTCAGGCTACAATCTGAGGGAAGCTCCAACTCCCCAATTCTCTGGATACAACCAGAAGGAGGCTACAACCCCCTGTGTTCTCTGGCTACAACCAAACAGTGGCTACAACCACCTATCCTTGCCCCGTCCAACCGCCCTGAAGTAGAAGTAGAATGATGGAACCACTACCACACTATCATTGTGAGATATACCACTATAAACCTGTACCAATAAACTTGAACCATGCATCAACCATGCATCAACCTATACCTCAACCTGTAATCAACCTGTACCATAAACAAGTGCATCAACCATGCACCAACCTGTACCATAAACAAGTGCATAAACCATGCACCAAGCACGTACCAATCATATCTCAAGTACTCATCAACTATGACTCATCAATATGTACCAACATCATCAAATATACACCTCATCTATGTGCCAACTCATCAACTACTTGTCTCAACCATGTACCTAACTTGTACCTCAACCTAACTCCCTCGTCAATTTCATCATCCAAATATGATTTGTAACTCTATAATAGACCTGGTGTATATGATCACATACATTCTAACCTTCCTTAACTTTAAACAACAAGAGACTAGCATTTTCATCAAACTTTTTTTTAGTCTCACATGACTAGTTTTGGATTAGTCAACAACCCTAACTTGAAATAATCATAACTTTGTACCTATAATGAATAAATATTTGAAACTGATACACAATTTTCTTTAGTGTTTTTTATGCAATTCCTCGAGGTTTCACTACTTGGAACCTCTCAGAAAAGTAGTTATAGAAAAAGTGGCATACCTTGTTGAATTCTGGCTTATTCTAGAGAGAGACCTTGTAGAGCGTGCCCCGCACAAAATATTTGTTGAATCGATCTGAAATTGTTACAAAAAATACTATAGAATGTACTCTAGCTAACACATTTGTTCTCATTAAATTTAGATCTGTTATGAAGAAGTTATGACATTTTTACCTAAAACACCTGTTTTTGACTAGTTTCAGGACTAACCACAAACCCTATTTTCCACGGAGTGTAACTCACAAAATAAAACGACCCACAAGATGAATTGTTTACCATGGATAATTGATATGTTTCCTCAATGGCATAGAAATTTCACGGTTTGGGTCATTCTAGAAAACAAATTATTGCGAAAATGGTGAGATGACCTGTAAATAAGATACCTTAGAAAGCAACATCAAAAGAATTTATCCTTCCTTGAGTTCCAAACTTCTTTTCTTCACCTTCCCTCATAAATTAGGCTTAGATATCCTTTGGTTACCTCAGACACCTATAGGTATTCAATATTCCCAAGTGTTTCTAAAATTAGAGAGCTTTGCCTCTTATTTATTCTCTCCAAGTAGCTTCCTTAAAAACATCTTCTAGGTCACTTTGCCCACTTTCCTTATTTTAGGGTTAACCCACTTCTAATTTATCCATTAAATTTATTATTGAAATAATTTATTTTGTATTCACTTTGAATTATAGTACACTCATCACTTCACTTTATTATTTACCTTTTAAAATCTCTTAAACCACTTTGACTACTTTGACCTTTTGGGGCTTCTAGATGACATATGAGGGTCCTCCAACTTCGTAAGGCCATAAATCTCTAACCGTGAGGAGTTATGTGACGTTCCACATACCACCAGAAATGGAATGACATGTAATATCCATATATAATAGTATTACCTACAAATATATCAAAACTCATACCATTATCCATCAAGCAAACTTGAGTCCATTACCCAAACCTGGGTTCTCCAACTTCTCATGGCCATAACTCTCTAACCGTGAGGAGTTATGTGGTGTTCCACATACCACCGGAAATGGCATGAAAAGAACTATCCATCTAGGATATTTTAACTAAAAAATTCACTGACCTTCATCTCATTATTCCACAAATGAGCATGGCTTCTCTAACCATACTTCTAGGATAAATCAATTCGCAAAGCATCTTTCCGTGAGAGATTTCACCATAAGGGTGTTGGTTTTTGCCAATGGTTTTCTATTTCCGGTTAAGGAATTAGGGTTTTGGACTAATCCAGGTCATTGGGTTAGGGTTTTGGATGCCGCTAGCTCCTATATGTATATTGTATTGTAAACAATGTAACACAATGTATGAATATAATATATGTTGTTTTTCCCAGTTTGGGTTTCCAGGGGAAAAATATCTGTGTAATGTTTGTATTTGCCATTGTATCTTTTCTGTTCTTTTCTAAATATATGTTTACAATAGACATTGTACAAGGTTAGAATTTACAAAGGGGACCACTTTGGAGTTCATCCATATGTACTTCTTATAAACCATGACAAGACAATAATGAGTCATATCTACATCAAACAAACTTGGGTCCATTACCCAAACCTTTGTGCTATTGAGATTTCTTGAAGGGTTGACATCAATGACAACTAACCTTAATCAACAATCTCCCCCTTTGGCATTGATGGAAACACTCTGATGCAATACTAAAATCATAGCACTCATGCTCCCCCTAAAACCATGCCTCTATCTTTTGCATCTGATAAATATCTCCCCCTTTGTCATCAATGGAAAAGGTATCTTTCCATATGGGGATTCTCCCCCTGACTGAACTGTCCTCTTATGGTGCTTCCTCATGTACATCTAATACATATAAGATAAGTATTCAAAAAGCATTCATTTTGGAGTAGAAATAACTCCAAGTCTCTGGTGAAGATATTCAAAGGCTTCCTGTGGAAGTGGTTTTGTAAAGATGTCTACCACTTGTTCTTTTGTGCCCACATACTCAACTTTGATGTTCTTTTCTGCAACCTGCCCCCTTAGAAAGTGATACTTGATTGGAATGTGCTTCATCTTAGAGTGCATCACCGGGTTATTTGAGATACTGATGGCACTTGTATTATCAAAATATATTGGAATGGGCTCATCATACTCAACCTATATATCTGTCAGAGTTTGTTTCATCCAAAGAACTTGTGTACAGCATGATGTTTCTGCAATATACTCTGTCTTGGCTGTAGATAAGGATACTGATGATTGTTTCTTACTTATCCATGATACTAAACACTCACCCAAGTAGAATTTTTCTCCATTGGTGCTTCGTCGTTCATCAGTACACCCTACCCAATCTGCATCTGTGTAGGCCATAAGTGATAGATCCTTTCCTTTTGGATACCATAATCCAAACTCTTTTGTTCCTTTGAGATATCTGAAGATCCTCTTCACTGCTAATACATGTGATTCCTTTGGTGCTGCTTGAAATCATGCCACCTTTCCAACTACATGCATTACATATAGTCTGGATGTTGTTACATATAGTAGGCTACCAATCATTGACCTGTATTTCCTTTGATCTGTATAATTTGAATCATCATCTTTGCTCAACTTGCAACTGGTTTGCATGGGAGTGATAAATGGTTTGCAATCTTCCATTCCGAACCTCTTTAGCATTTCTTTGATATACTTGGTTTGAGAAATAAAGATTCTGTTGAAGCTAGGTTTGAGCATTTTCACCTTTAAAACTAATTTTTTCCTCTTTTGAGATTCGGTTTTTCATAAGGTATAATCCTCACTATCAGTCCAAAAGACCGGTACCGAAGTCCCAAAAAGTTTTCATTTCTTCGTTATAATTAAAGACAGAAAGCTCAAGTGTTATTAAAGCCTAGACGGATGTTTTGTAAAGTACTTCAAGTCACGATAAATTAAAACCCCAAAGGAGTTAATTAATCATTCATTTTTTTTAACCTTTCGGGATTCGGGGTTTGCTCAAAACATTATCTTTTCAATACATTTTGAATCACAAAATCCCGATTCCCAATTTCCTGAAAAGAAGTGAAAGTCAGTCTTAATCCTAATTAATTAACTTAAATCTAATCTCATCGCGATTTCAGGATTCGGGGTTTAGTGGTGACATACCTCATGTAACCGTGATCCCCGAAACCCTGAAACGCGAAGTCCCGACTCAATACCGAAGGATCTCCAAAACCCCGAAGCACAAATTCATGACTCAATACTGAATTTTAAAGAGAACTAACTTCTTTTTAAAAATATATTAAATGGTAATTAAACTTCTTAATTACTTTCATTTCGGCCTCCGTCAAAAGAAGTTTTTTGAATGTTGGTTTGAGAATTGTCGAAATACAACCACATTAATAACGGATAGATCATGATTTATGCGACACAAATGCATATCTCAGAGATATTCTTTGCATTAAAGGTATTAAATTCTTGACAACTGCGTCAGTACTTTCACCATAAAATGAATTAAAAGAAAACTAGAGGTTTGTGTTTTGAAACTTATTCTCACTTTTTCTATCAGAAATAGGATAATACAGCTGAGCTTTCACACCTCTCTTCTGTGACAGGTTTTCTTTCCAATACAGAGTCATGGCACCAAAGAAGGGACCCAAGAAGAGTGAAGATATAGCTGGGATTTCCATCCCATAGGGAGATTTCATATCACACACCACACCACATGCTATCGACTCAATTAAATCATGCAGACAGATTTATGAAAATCTAGACTGTGAGATGAAAATTTCCCCTAGCGATTATGAGAATCACCTTCGGGACATAGAAAAATCAGAGCTTCACAAAATTGCAGCACGCCCACGGCTCATGGCGTACAACGACATGGTCAGTTGGGTTTTGGACAAGGTTGATATTCCGACGAGAAGCATTTTAAATGATCAAGGAGCCATTATCGGCTCATTCAGACATGAACATATCTAGGGCCGATACCCACAGAATTTATGTCACATCCTCTTTGAATGAGTACATGGTTTATGTAGCCATGATGTTGTGCAGACTCTTCGACAAAAAGAATCCCTGTCATTTCCCCGCAGAATGGGTGCCCTTTTTAGAAGAAGCATCAAAAGGGTATTGTTTCAATTGGGACAAGATTTTAACTGATAATATAGCCAAAGAGATTTCAGATTATAGAGCTACAAGAGCCCAAGGTCAACCAGTGGCTTTATACATGTCAGCATACCTCATGGACGCAATTTGTTTTATGACTCCACTTCCCCTGATGAATTGGAGTTTGAACATAACCTACCCTAAACCCATTCACGAATATCACTCTGAGCTATGGGAAGAAAATGCAAAAAAATCGTTTTACAAAATTTGCCATTTCATGGTGATACCCATGCATAAAATGTTTTTCGGCTGTGACCCTCCTCGCATTTCTAATGAAGTTTCAAATAAACTCAAGCAAATAGCAGACTGGTTCATTGAAGAAAGCTTCTCCTACATCAGGGTTTATTGGTGACCAATCGCCCCTCACGTGCTTCCAAAATTCCTTCTAGATATACTAGTGTGTAGAGAAGTGGCACACCAAATAGTAAAAGGCGGTATTGGAATAGAGCTAAAGGCAGCTCAAAAGAAGTCCTGGCCAATCTTCCCTGTGCACATCGGGAAATTTTCATTACTAAATTTGGGACATTCTAGGGTGGAAGCAGAAGCACTCGAAGAAATTAAACTGGTATATATTGAGTACAAAAGGCATGACCCTTATCAATTAGTAAATAAACACTTGATACACTGCAATATGAAAGCCTATGAACATGAGGAGTCCCCTTGGGATGATGTGTTCAAAGCGACCAAATCTTATAAAGCAGTGTTGGAAAGAGTGTAGACACTGTCGTCAAACCTGCAGGTCAGCTTTCGGACCTTTCAGAAGCATCGACGGAGTGGTATGCCCCAAGTAATTCAAGGGGAAGAAATTACCCTCCCCTAGGAGCAAGAAAGCATTCCACCAGGTTTTGAGCAGAAAAGCATTCCACTAGGTTTCGATCAGGAAGCACAAAAGAAGGAAAACATTCCACTAGGTTTCGAGTAGGAATCACAAAAGAAGGGAAATCTCAAAAAGGCCCTACAGGATGCGGAAAGGCCTCCACCAAGCAAAAAGACCAAAGAAGAGAAAAGGTCAGGGAGACCTCCCAAGTCCGGTAATCCTACTCCCACTTCATCACCAAAGGTTGATGTCAACATGCCTAAGGCGGCAGGAGGGAAAATATCTATGGAGCTAGGGAGTTCCATAGCCTCCTTAACTCCCTTATAGTCCACTTTTGGACTGCCACAGACGGGAGCTCTTTTTGTTGATGACCTTATCTCCATTCCCATAGATGAGATTCCTCCTTCTGATTATTTTTTCAGTATAAAAAGGAAGGCTATCCTGAAATATGAGATGCATAAGAGGGAGGGGAACATGGTTAAAAAAAATAAAGTCCTGATAGACAAACAAAATTTGGAGGAAGAAGATTTCGCTATAGATGTAGCAGGTTCCATGGGAGCCATGGCAACATCAAAATTTTTTACCGTGGGAAAAATCATAACAAGGATAAAGAAGAGTGATAAAATCATAGCACAATTGCGAGGGCAATTAAAGAATGTTGAGGAAGCATTAGAGAAGAAATGAGTAAAAGTTTGGAGCAAACAAGGGCTGCCAAAAAGTTATAGGTTCAATCTCTCAAAACGAGTTTGGACGAAATGAGCCAGGAAATACAAACAAATCAGCTACAGATTACTTAGCAAAAGGAGCACGTAGAACAGTTGCAGGCTAGATTAATATCAACGGAAGATCAGATTATAGACTTAAAATCTTTCCAGGCCTAGTCACTGGAAGTGCATTCAAAAATAGAAATTGAACAACAAAAATTAATTTCCAAGATAGAAATTATTCATAATTACTTTCAAGAAGTAGATAATGCCTTTGAAAATATCATCCTAAGAGAAAAAGAAGCCAAAGCAGTGAGGATTACTCTCCAAAAGGAAATTATATATTCGACAGGTGAAGAGGTATCCGAAACTATGAAAGTATCAGCCACAGAGCAAATCAGAGGTGACATCATGGTCAATCTATGGGAAACCAACATAACTGAAAGAAAAAGAATAGCCAAAGAAATCAGAGAGGGCTGTAAAGAAGTTTTTGATCTTCTAAACAAAGGGTCATTAAATATTCGAAAAGGCCGGTGTACAGGACTTTTGGGACATATCAATATTGTAAGACATCAATTAGATTTTAGGGAAAATTTGAGTGAAATCCAAATGGAAATTTCACAACTAAGAAAAATCGATGTCACCCTAATGGACAGGTTGTTAGTTGAGCCTAACTTGAAGCTTCAATCAATAAAGTTTACAGATAAAGGAGTTGATGACCGTCTTTCTAAGATTCAGAGAAAGGTTTATTTGTTCGAGGTAAGAGATTTTCCATAACCCCCCAGAAATTTTACACAGTTCCTGGAGAAATGCATTAAATGTATCGAATCAAAAGAAGGAGAGTCATCGACAAAGTAAAAGTATTATTTGGAAGGGCTTTACTTCCCAGAAAATGGAAAAATTAAGAAGATCATGAAAATAGCTTTGGATCTACTTTTTAACAAATAGTTAGTCTCTAAGAATTAGGAACTCACCAACCATCCTAAGATTGGTGGTTTTGTATAAATGTAATTTTTCAAGAAAGGCTTTTTTCTGGAGGGATTATAAAGAGATAACTTCGTTTTGCCTGAATTAATGCAATATAGATTGAAGATTCCAGATCTTGTCTAGCCTAAGTTATGTGTTTCTCTGTCATTCTATTTTTTATTCCATACTTTCGTTTGAAGTGTTTCATGTGGTGATTTCTATTATAGTAATTAAAAAAGTCAGATTATCTAATCGTTTACAGTTTTTCCTCTGTATCAGCTTTCAACATATATAAGACCTATGAATGTTTTAGGACTCTGAAATGGTATGCTTCTAAAAAGTTATCATCCGTTTTCTTGTATTAACTTAAAATGGGATTCTTCTTAAATTGATGCCTCATTTTTGTTATACAACTACATGTTTCCTTTTTCTTCTTTTTGTCTACTATCTCCTTTAAAATTTGACTCAGATACTAGAAAAGGCCTTTATTTCTGTTATACTATTAATTCACAATTTGGAAGTTCTATTTTTATAATTTTGAACTAGAAATTTGCGACCCTCTAAAATATTCTTGATTTACAAAAAAGAAACCCTCAGCTTTCATGACTATTCCAGCTACCAGACAGCCCAATATAGAACCCGGTCTATCATATCAAACAAGCATTGTGTTAAACCTATTAATTACCATCTTACAAACAAAAAATACATGGGTAGAACTTGAAAGATCATCAGATGCAATTGAAAGGGATATTAGCATTCAAGAACAATGGGAAGCTAGACAGAGACAGTTAAGGAATCAACCGTGATCTCAGTTTCCTTTAAACATTTTATTTTTACCCATTAATTATCTCTACCTTTTTTGGATGCCTTGATGGTATACTTTAGAGCCTTAAAGTATAAATTTAGGAACAACAGATTCCTTGGTTGCTTTGATGTATCTGAAGTCTCAGAAAGAAGGATATTTCTCCAAGTAACGACATTTTAAATTCATTCTGCATTTCTTTTGCAAACTTCTATCTTAACCTGTCATCATCACTACCAAAAATAATATCATCAACATAAACTTCAACTTATAAAATATTACCTTGACTTACCTTGATGTAGGGGTTATTGTCTGCACTTCCTTTTCTGAACCCTGCCTACTGCAGATAATTATCCAGTCTAGAGTACCATGCTCTAGGAGCTTGTTTTAGACCATACAAGGCCTTCTTTAATTTACACAAATAATATTTGTTCTCTGACAACTGAAATCCTTATGGTTGTTCAATGTAGACTTCTTCTTCAAGTTCCCCATTCAAAAAAGTTGATTTTACGTCCATCTGATATACTTTAATATTTTTATAGCATCCATAAGCTAAAAACAACAGGATTGCTTCCATTCTGGCAACTGGGGCAAATGTCTCTTCAAAGTTGATTCCTTCAATCTGTACATATCCTTTACATACCAATCTAGCTTTGTTCCTTGTAGCTTGTCCATCTTCATTCAATTTATTCCTGAAAACCCATTTTGTGTTGATCACATTCTTATTCTTTGGTCTTGGAACCAATNCCCAAGTGTTATTTTTCTCTATTTGATCCAATTATTCATCCATGGCCTTATTCCAAGATTCACCCTTGTTAGATTCTTCAAAACAGTTTGGTTCAATTGTAGATAAGAGTGTTAGGTGTGTTTTTTCTGGTGAACATATTCTTCTTCTAGTCGCAACTCCTGCATCTTTGTTTCCGATAATCTGATCTGAAGGATGATTCTTCTGTAATCGTTTACTGGGTGTCTTTGGAGACACTTGTTGAACTTTCTCTTTTGCTTCTGTTAGATACTCTTCATCTTCCTCTTCTACTTCTTTTTCATGTTCTGCTTCTTCTTCTAAGGGTTGTTTCATTGATTCATTTTCTTCCTTTGATTCTGGTCTGCCTGTTTCATCAATTGTTACGTTGATTATTTCCACAACTTTGTTCAATCTTAGATTGTAACACTTGTATGCTTTCCTTGTACTTGAGTAACCAACAAGTACTCCTTTGTCCACAAGAGAGTCAAACTTTCCCATTCCACCATCTTCTCTTTTGATATAGCATTTTCTTCCAAAAACTCTGAAGTGCTTTACATTTGTTGGTCTTCCTTTCCATAGTTCGTAAGGAGTTTTTTCAGTATGGTTTCTAAGAATTACTCTGTTTTGAATGTGAACTGTTGTATGCACTTCCTGTGTCCAAAAAATATCTGTCAATTTCAAATCCATTAACATTGTTCGAGCCATTTCCTGTATTGTCCTGTTCTTTCTTTCAACAACTCCATTTTGTTGAGGTGTCCTAGCAACAGAGAATTGCCTTTTTATTCCATGATTATTGCAGTAGTCCATAAATTCATTTGAGGTGAAATATCCTCCATTATCAAATCTCAAACATTTGATTTTTGAATCCATTTCATTTTCAACCATTTCCTTGTAGATCTTGAAGTTTTCAAAAGCTTCTGACTTATTCTTGAGAAAGCAAACTGCATTCATTCTTGTATAATCATCAACTAATAACATGAAGTATTTCTCACCTTTTAAGCCCTTTGTTTTAGTTGCTCCAACTAGATCAGTATGCACAAATTCCAGTGGTCTTGTTGTTGAATATTCCTTTGATTTAAACCTGGTCTTTGTTTGCTTTCCTTGTTGACAATGCTTGCATAAAGTGTTGGTTGGTTTCGTGATCTGGGTAATTTCTCTGACTGCTTCTCTTTTGATTACTTTGACAAGGTTATCAAAATGTATGTGACCCATTCTTTTTTGTCATAGCCAACTTTCATCTTCCTTTCCTAGAAAACACTTTTTATTTTCAATTTCACTTAACACATATATGTTGCTTGAAGTTCTTGCACCTGTACTGACCAATTTCCCTAAACATTCTTTTTTTATCTCACACTTTTGTGAATCAAAAGTAACTTTATGACCTTGGTCACACATTTGACCCACATTTAGAAGATTATGTTTCATATCTTCTACTAGTAGAACATTTTCTGCCTTTTCATTCTTGTTCCCAATTCAGACTATGCATTTTCCAATGATTTTGGTTGAATCATCATTTCCGAAGGAGACTGATCCATATCATTCATTTCTTAATGTAAGAAACTTGTCTCTATCACATGTCATGTGTTTTGAACATACACTTTCAACATACCAACCGCGTTTCTTCTACTTAGCTGTTAGAGCAATTGTGCATTCTTCATTGCTATATTGATCTTGTTTTCTTATCCATGTTGTTTTCTGAGGTTCATGTCTGTGACTGTTGTTATTTTATTAAGGTTCTTTAGGAAGGACTATCACTTTGCAATATTTGGCCACATGTCCAAAATTGTTACATTTGTAACATTCCACTTCAGTGCTCAAATATTCAAACATGTTGTAAATTCTTCTCTGTGTTTCACTAGGTTTTCTTGAATAACCCCTTTGTGTATGACTCTCAAAGTTGTTATTGTTCCTGTTGTTAGCTCTACAATTCATAGATTTATGTCCAAAATTATTACATGAATAGCATAAACCAAAACATTTAGTTTGATACCTAAGACTTGGAGATCTTATGAAAGAAGGTTCTCTTATGAATCCTTCTTCTTCTTGAGGCCTATCTGTCTGTTGTTGATTCTGAAATTTGAATCTTCTTGGTGGAGGAGTGTCCCTGTAATATTCCTTGTATATCTTCCTATCCCCTTTGATTGTTTTTGCATAAATTTTTGGATATGTTTCTTTCTCTGTTGTTTCGAAGCTTGATCCCTTTTATGTCTAATTGTATGTTTGGACTTGTCAAGATGATATTTTTTACTGTTGATAATGTCATCTAGAACTTTTGAGATATTCTGGATATTTTTCTTTTGAGTATCCTTTCTTAGTGTGACAATCTCTGCTTCCAAGTTTCCAATGATCCTGTCCTTTTATTCTAACTTTTCTTTGAATGCTTCATTAATTCTTTTATCTTCTTCTATTTGAACCTTCAATTTTGTGATCATTTGTTCTAGTTCTCGAGTGTCCTTTTTCTTGTCTAGTTCTTCTTGTAGTTTCTTGTTTTT
>JASDQU010220861.1:5821-17851 GCA_032191745.1 Picea mariana
ATTATTCCTCGAGAAGTCATCTAGAAATGAGTCATAGTACACAAATTTTCCCAATGATGGGACCGACACAGGTCCAAAAACATCACTGTGAACTAGCTATAAAATTCCTTCTATCCTTGTTACACCAGAGAGGAATCTTACCTGATTCTTCTTCCCATATAGACAGTGTTCACAGAAATCAAAATCCAGAGAGTAGTTAGATATACCTTCAACCAACCTTTACCGTGTAGTAGTCGAAGACCCTTTTCTCTGATATGCCCCAATCTTTGATTCCATAGCATAACCTTTTCTCTAGAGACTGTAGGAGTTCTTTCTTCTTCAACTCCAATATCAAGAACAATGGAACTATTAAACCCATCACTAATAGTGCTTCCTTGCAGCTTATTCAGAGTTTCAAACTGAACTCCCTTCAACAACACCATTTCTCCTTAAACCATCCCACAGGTTTCCTTTTCAAATATTGTTTTTACCCCTGCATCGTCCATTTTGCGTACAAAAAAATTTCTAGCCAAACCTGGGATGTACAGAACACCAGTCAGTGTTCTAATCCTTCCATCTATGAGCCTCAACTTGAATTTTCCTTGTTCTATGATTATGGTTGTCGAATCATCACCTAAGAAAAAATTACCTCCATCATACCTTTCATATTTGCAGAACCACTCCTTGTGGGGAGTCATATGAAAGGATGCACCAGAGTCAACCAACCAAGCCTCATGATCTGCATGTGTGCTTGAAGAAGCCAAGTACACATCCCCTCCTTATTCCTTGGAGTTCTTTTCTTCTGTAGAAGGAGATTCTCTAGATCCCTTCCTTTTCTCAACTTTGGATCTACACTACTTCTTGTTGTTCCCTTCTTTTCCACATCTCCAACATACCTTTACAAACTTTTAGGGAGATTTATATCTACCCTTAGACTTAGATCTCTGACTTGAGAACTTAGATCTATTTATTTCTTGGGAACGTCCTCTTGCAAATAATGAGTCTGTGCTCTGTCCTTCCATATTATTCCATCTCATCTCCTCCGATAACAAGGATGAGACCACTTCATCAAACTTCAAGGAAGTTGTATTAGTACCTATGGCCACAACAATACTATCCCACGAGTCTGGTAAAGAACACAATAAATTGATACATTTAACTTCATCTGAAATTATAATCTCAATAGATATTAACTAACTTACCACAGTGTTGAAGGCGTTCAAATGCTTTTCCACCGAGTCTCCATATCTCATCCTTAGGTTGTACAACTTCTTTCTCAGGAATAGTTTATTCACTAGGGAATTATACTGATACAACTTCCCCAAATTATCCCATAAATCCTTGACTGTAGCTTCCTCTGACACATTCAATAATACTGAATCTGAGAGACACAGTCGGATTGTACTCTTCGCCTTCCGATCCAACTTGTTCCAGTCATCTGCTGAAGTTCCTGTAGGTGTAGTACTTGGATATACTGTGATCCATTGATCTTTGTCCACCAACAGATCTTCCATCTTGAGCTTCCACAACTCAAAACTTTACCCATTAAACTTCTCGATCTCCATTTTCGAATTGCTCGCCATTTCTTTTCACCTGAAAAATCAATACCACAGATCTCCCACTGTAACAAGGCTTTTCATAGTCCCAAGACAAACCCTTGACCACAAAGGCATCCCCCTGAAGCCAGCAAAGATCTAATACCAAATGTATATTTTAACCTTGTACAATATTTACTGCAAACAGATTTTCAATAAATGAACATAAAAGATACAATGGAAAATACTAACATTGCACATAGATTTTTCCCCTAGAAACCCAAACCGAGAAAAACAACATATTCTATATTCATTCATTGCATTACATTGATTACAATACAATATACATATAGGATCCAATGACATCCAAAACTCTAACCCAATGACCTAGATTAGTCAAAAACCCTAATTCCTTAACCGAAAATAGAAAACCATCAACAAAGAAACCATGTGCCGAAAAACCACCTAAATATGTGACACGTTTCCCGAGGCAAAAACTTTTTTCTCTGGGGAACTGCCCCCGAATCCCCCTCAAACCCCCCTGTTACTCATGCAAAGGATATAAAACATACCCAATATCAAGGGTTAGGGTATGTAGGGTGTCTACAGACAAGGGTTTTCCCTGTGCTATAGCTCTCTGATATACATGTGAGGTCCAACAATAGTACTTGTCCCAATATCTCAGGGCACCAACTAAGGAGGCTAGATCATTCCCTTATCCGCACTACTCGACTACCCAATTACTAGAGAGTATCTTTCAGAGTGTTGTTCTCGGTGGCACTATAGCAGTTTGGAGGCTGATCGGTTTATCCATGGAGGGATTCATGAGATCTAGGTCGATCTGTATACAGGTGTTGTCTGATGCACTACCACTCGAATGGGTACCAACAAGGGTTACAAGGGTGGCCAACAAATCTGCACTTGAGTACCTGCTATAATGGGAAAACCCCCTTATGGACTACACTAGGGTTCAACATGTAGGCATAGCTAACCGTCTAAAGTATTCTACTTTTTAACAACTACCCCGACTATACCCCACATTCATGCATAAAACACAAAGTAAAAGGATCCGGTAGCTCTACCTTAAACTCTGCGTCCGGTGTTGATCCTTTTGCGTTCGGTTGTTCCTCGACTACAATTATCCTCCCAAGGTTGACCTGCATTCATAAACAGACAAACAAAAGAACTACGAACATGCATATTATATATGAATTAGTGGGTTAGATGTCATAATAAAACATAAATCAAACATAAAGATTGAACACATCATATGGCGGGACATAAAAAGTACTTCTTTTTATTAATCTCACAAAGTCATTTACAATGAGATCGACGACTTCTCCTCGAACTTGGTCTGGGATCCTCTTCACCAAGCTCTAACTGCTTCCACGTATCCTTCTCCTCTCACAATTATCTCTAGGGAAATGACATAGGCTTATGAATGAGGAAAAAGGCAAGAATAGGGAATTCTGGCTCAAATCTCACAATGTGGCTGCAAATTCTTGGGGCAAGGGGGGAAAGTGAAATGGGAAGAGTTTCACTGTTCTTATGCTTATATTTTGAATGACACCCCAACAACTCCTTTTATATGACAAAAATATGGTTATTCAGTTGGGTGACGGGCTATAGGTGGTGGAACAGTTGGGAAACTGATCAATAGCCCATAATCTCAAAAAATTCCTTGCAAATTTTTAATTTTTGCAACTTTTGTGGGTATACGCAGGATGTAATGGTGTAGCTAGCATATGTACGTGAGATATAGTGGTGCAACCAACATATGTACATGGGCAATAGTGGTGCAAGGCGCACACATCTTCAAAAATAGTGTTTTTAAGAAGAGCTGCTCAGTGATGGCTTGGAAAAAATAACAAGTAAGATGGATTGATGCCAGGTATGCATGTATGGTGCAATTTAGGGTTATAACATATGCCCCCTAATGTGTGAGGTCAGAAGAGCATCTGATGGACGAAATACATTACAAATATTCACCAATGTACGAAGCGAGTGAGCCTGGGACCAGAGTTCAGGAGACACCATCTGCAAAATAACAATTGTCTCACCGAGGTAGGCATACCCATGCTCGGGATGAAATAAATCATGGATGACAATAAAATACACTGAGATCCATGTCATATAACTATATAAAGTGTAGCCACGAGCAATACACAATGGATCTACATCTCAAAATCAAATATATACATGTATAGTATCCATCTTCAAGAAGCCAATGATGCCTGATGGCTGGAGATAAGGCCTTCAGAGCTTGAGCAACAACTTCAAGATATTCATAACTTGGGTAGGATTGTAATGTGAGTGTATGAATTCACTACCGAGAGGCCTTCGAAGGCTCATCGGGGAACAAACAAGAGTATCTCGGTTATAAGGCATAGAACTTTAGTGATTTAGAGCAAGGACTTGATTGGACTTTTAGGATGGCCGAGCATGAGGGAAAGAGACAAAATGCAGAAGGGACGACTTAGTCTTAGTAAAAAAATCCCTTGGATAATACCATGACAGATGATCAGACTCAGGCAACATGACATTGACATAAGTTCGCGATGCAGGAGGAAACACAAACTCTCCATGTGTTTGGAAGAAGAACCAAATGGAGGAGGACACAACCCTATGTAGCGAGAACAACTTCCTAAGGTCATATTAAATCCCAAATATTGAAGAATAAACTAAAGGATGTGATTTTTCCAAGGGAGACTCATTGTGCTTCAATAAAAAGAAAATACTTTTCCCATCCTCTTTTTGGGGTATATTTGATTTTTTTGTCTTTTTCAATATTTTGAAAGATCTTGAAAAAGAATAAAAGAATGCTATGTTAAAAAGGAGGAACGAGTGTCACAAGCATACTGGTTCCAAGCGCAAGGAAAACTCCAATTCTTAGAGAAAGGAGACATGAGCAGGAAAAGGACACTTGGGAAAATTCCTCCATGGGTCAAGGTGTCAAGATGCAGAGGCAAAGTGCTACAAGGCTTGCGTATAAGGCATGCTTCAGAGGTTCAGTTGAGAGCAACATGGAGCAGACATTAGGCCAAAAACGCAGGAATGAAAATGCGATTGATAGGACACAATGAAACCCCCTTCAATGTATTTTTTATGAGCCCAGAGAAGGTAATCTTGATGGATTTTCATTTTTAGAGAGAATGAAAAAGCATAAAAGAAGACTCCATTGGGGTACCTTTTTCGAAGGTAGTCTAGTCGGCTCAAAAAAGGGGTAAACTAGCACCGAAAATATGTCTATTCAAAACCATTTTAACAAGTGTGACAAAGACAAGATCAGTCAACAATATTTTCAATTTTAAGGAGTCTTAAAAGATCTTAACTATGGACTCACTGTCTTTTTCTAGATTTAGTCTCCTTAGCCCAAAAAAGTAAAATTTACTTAGGATAACTCTCCTGACGAGACGAATCTCCCGAGGTGTAACTTTTTCCTACTTAATCTACGGGCCAGAAAAAGGGGTAAACTCATGCCAGTAGATGTTTTTCTGGACCCATTTAATGAGTGTAAAAGAACAAGGTCACTCGACAATCTTTTCAATTTTAAGGAGTCTGAAAAGAGCTTAACTATGGACTCCATAGGGGATGTTATTCTAGACCAGTTTAACAAGTGTGAAGAAACAAGGTCACTCAATGATCTTTTCAATTTTAGGGAGTTTGAAAAGAGCTTAACTCTGGACTCCTTGGGGGTTCCTTTTTCATAAATTTAGTCCCTCAGGCCCGAAAAAGGGTTAAACTTATACCTGAGAATACTCTTCTAGCGAACCTAAGTTCCTAGAGTATACCTTTGTTCGTAAAATTGACCATTCAGACCAAAAAACGGGTAAACTACCACCAGACAGATGTGCCTTCAAATTTTAGTTTGGCGAGTGTGAAGGACAACAAGATCGCTCGACATTATTTTCATGTTTAGAGAGTCTGAAAAGGGATTAAAGAAGAATCCACGGGGCTACGACTCATGTATGAAACTAGTTCAGGTAGAGCCCACTGCTAGGCTCATACCAAGAGTCTCTTCGATAATCAACTTGGAAAGTCTCCCAAAAGGGAAGAAAACACAAACCATGGTGTAAGTCCTCCCACGGTATAGAAACCGTAGTCATGGCTTCAAGGAAAGCCTCATCTGAAGGAAATTCAAAATCTGATAAATCACGCAAACGAGGGTCGAAAATCCCAGAGGGTGAAGTAAACTAACCATATTCCATATGACGATGGAGGCTCTGGCCAGGACTGACAGAGTCTATGAGCGAAGAATCACAAGAAAGAGGGCTTGAGGATCTACAAACAATGATAACAGACTCAGAAGGAGACTCAAGATCACTTGGACCAAGAGGGGGAAGTAAGGGCTCCCATGCCCCCATTGGATAAACTAATGGATCAATTGCTGAGACCAAGTCTCGAGAAGGAAAACATGATTGTATAGGTTCCTTCTCAGAAGCAATTGAACACCGAGGATAAGACATGACATAATTAACCCGTGGTGGGGTAGAGTATACACAAACACTAGGAACATGTAAAGGGGTAGCCTGAAATAACGTTGAATTAGGATGGTGATTATTAGATGCCAGTTGGTCGATAGTGACAATGCTTCCATTATGAGGGAAAATCATCACCCAGAAGAGCATAGACACCACAACGTTCATAGCATATACATAATCATGCTCAAGAAGCATATTAAAATCTAACAAGCCTTGCACCACTATAACATCAACAAGGACAATCTTCCCACCTAATGAGATAGACAACTGAGGAAGAATCCCCAAATATTCACTAGCACGTTTGTCAAAATCCAATAGCTCATGTGAAGCAAACACAAGCTTGGGAGATCCCAAAACTTTCCAAACCAAGGAGGATAAAATACTTGCAGAGGCTCCTTCATCCACAATACATCAATAAATGTTTGTTGAATGAACTTCAACCCTTATTTGAAAGGGTGTGGAAGAAGGAAGATGAGGCTCAACAAGGTCATTCTAATAAAAGGAAACCATCCTAGGGCTTGGAGGGGGTTTGCTTGAAATGAGTGAAATTTCCCCTTGTTTTGAAAATACTGAACTGGAAATGCTAAAAACATAGTCGGTAGACATGTCACTCTCTAATAGAAGAGTAGGATCAACCAAAGATTGCATCAGCGTGACAACTTTGGTAGACTCGAAACTCTCCAAGAGAAGAGTGGGATCAACCGAATACTGCATCGACATGACCACTTTGGTAGACTCAACACTCTTTAAGAGAAGAGTGGGATCAACTGAATACTGCATCGGCGTGACCACTTTCTCAAACAATGGATGAATAGGCTGCGAGACTACATGGCCTAAAGGCACCTCACCCCCCAAAAGAGGAGTGGGATCAACTTATGACTGCATCGACATGACCACTTTCTCAACCAATGGATGAATAGGTTGCAAGACTACATGGTCTAAAGGCACCTCACCCCCCAAAAGAGGAGTGGGATCAGCCAATGACTACATCAACATGACCACTGTTGGGCTCTAAAGATGTCTAAAAACAACCTTAGTTTAACATTAATTTATCAACCCGAGGATTTGTCTTTTATCTCAAGAATATCAGCAAAGTCTATGCAGATAGCTCGTAGAGGCTAAAATCGCGTAGTTAAAGAAAACCTGAGTTTATCCACAATCAAGTTCCTCAAATGTTCATTAAATATTCTGAGACTAAGATCTTACTTAACAAAATTGAAATATGATTACTAACATGTTGCGAATGAAAAGGAACTAACTAATATGTTGAATTCATTTAACTAAAATGCAGTAATTGAATCTAAGTAAAGACTTGCAGAATTAACTGTCAACTATGAATCAAATTGCTGGAAAGGAAATAGCGAATTACTCTATCTGTGGAAAGAAACAATAATCGTAATCTAATCAAAAGGGACGAAAAATGTAACTTAAATGAAAGGAACAACAATTGTAACTTTAATTGAAAGGAACAACAAATGTGAATCTAAGTAAAAGGGACAATGCGTATGAAAATGTGAGGAACTGTCAAGAAGCAAACTACAGTAATGGAAGTTGGGACATCAATCATTAACACTTGAGAGAAATGTCTATCTTCTG
Source organism: Picea mariana (assembly GCA_032191745.1). NCBI lineage: Eukaryota > Viridiplantae > Streptophyta > Pinopsida > Pinales > Pinaceae > Picea > Picea mariana. The sequence goes on from JASDQU010220861.1 coordinate 13,413, forward strand.
TATGCAAACAACATAAAATCATTAACACACTTATGCATTCATCTTAATTATTGTAAAAGAGATTTGAATCACAAAACAAAAATCAAATTGATACAATTACAGATCGAGATAGTAACTCCTTCTGACTGGGCCCTTGGTCCTCATAAGCACTGCTACTAGAAACTCGGTATGTAGAAATGGTAAAAACGTTCAAAGATTTTATTGATTCCATGGATGGTACAACATTTACAAAAAATGCTTGCGCAGAGCAATTCTAAGTTCTGAATACTTGGATGCAATTCTTCTATATCCTTTCAAGATCTATTAACCTCTCTATATTACAATAATCTAGGTAAATTAAGCCATCCTGAGGATCGAGAGATCCTCAGGATTTCTTTACTATTATAAAGTTACAATATATAAAATCAATCATATTCAAAACTGCTTTGCGGCAAAAGTCCTCAGCCTCCAATAACTTATGCATCTTCAAGATCTCATTTGCTATCTCGGGTTTGACAACATTTATCCAATCCTGTAACAAAATCAAACAATTCCAATCATATTTTAGAATCTTATTTAATACAAATTAAATAATAACGCTAGAAGACATATTAATCATTTCCTATCCTATTTATCCCCAATTAACCGAAAAGTCAATCAAGATTATATCATGAACTGTGGGAAAAAGGAATATATTTGTACTTTTTTCATAACCCAACATACCCCCCATCTTACCTTCTTGCATGTCCTCATGCAAGCTGAGATATTACATGTAAAGCAGTGATGTTGTAAGGAGGAAAGGTTGGTTCACCAGGTCTCCTGAACCCGTTATTTCTTTTGAGCTCTCCAAAAGCAACGCCCCTCCCTCTTCTTATTAATTTGATAATATTTCTGGTAACTTTCTGGAGGAAACCAAAGGATAGGGGGATTATATCTGCACCCAATCCAAGCAGGTCCTTCCTCCTGGAGAATTCTGGAATACCTTTCCACTCTGAAGGTAGCTGTAAAGAAATTCCTGAAACCAAAGGGTTCCCTACTTTTGACTTCATTGGAGGATGCATCCTATCTCAACTGGGAAGCAACAAGAGCTTCTTCTTTGAGTTCTCTAAAATATATGATGCCTGAATGTATAACTTGTCGATGAATAGGGTTTAAAGAGTCCACGACCCCTCCCCTTTTCATGAAGGTTCTATGTCGCATAATGGCTGGGAAATATTTTGGAGGCTCCCCTCTGATCCAAAGATCTAGCCCAGTTTCTCTCTTTATAAAATTATTGTGAGATTTTCCCCATCTAACTTGGTTCTTAGTGAAGGACAGGAATGCATGAAACTGTATGTCCCCAATAAAGGGACCAGGGTTATCTTTTTTGTCATCTTCCAAAATGAAGTTATGGAAGTATAATTCACACATAAAGTATTGTACCTTCTCTTCCTGCTCTCTAAAACATGAAATAAACTTAGGTACAGTGGAAAATGCAATCATATTACATGCTCTAATGGATTTCACTCTCAACAACAGGTAACATTCCAGCAATAATAAAGTATAATTGGTGACAGGAGCTCCGCAATTGATTGCATCAGAGTAAACATCACAAATCTCTTTGATTTGCTCCAAAGCTTTTTCAAATTGGTTTTGTATTTTCTTTTTCTTTTCCTGAGCTCTGGTTAACTCAACATAAGTCTCATGCTCTATTTCCTCCATGGCTCTTAATTGTTTAACAATTATTTGATGTTCGGCCATAGTAACCATCTCATCCCTGGTTTGAGTCAGTGGTCGTTGGGCTTGTACCAGCTCTGCCTTTATCCTATCAATGATGGCACTCTGTTTCTGAGACTGGGATGCTTGATATTCTTCCATAGCGCCCATCTCATCTCTGGATTGAGTTAATGCTTGTTGGGATTGCATCATCTCTGCTTCCAGTCTATCAATGATGGCACTATGTTCCTGAGACTAAGATGCTTGATGTTCTTTCATAGTCATTATTTCATTTCTATTTTGGATCACACTTTGTTGGAACTACATCAATTCTTCCTCCAATATCCTAATGGTAGCATAGTACTTAAGGAATTGAGTTGTTTCCTCTGAGACTGGGGTATCTCTCTGTACCTCAGCATCAATTCTTTCTGTAGATGTCATCATTTCTCATGTTTCTAAAGGAATTGCTTCCACATTTTGAGCTACTACTTCTTCTGCTATCATTTCTTCAAGGTCTGTCTGTGCCCCCACATAGTTTGTAGTGACTTCTCTTTTAGGAAGAGGGTTTCTTCCTTGCACTCCGGGCCTTTTGTTTTTCTTTATTTTATGGGCCTTATCTTCTTGTTTTAGCTTCTTTCTTAATTCTTTAATAATTTCCCTGAGTTTTCCAACCTTCTTCTTTAATACTTCAACCTTTTTAGCCCTTATCTTCAACAACTTGTTTTCCTTTTTTATCTTTCTAATTATCCTATGGATTTTGCCTGATTTCTATTTGTGAGGGGTCTCAAAGTCTTCTTCATCCTGGTCAAAAGGTGGCTATTTCTATGTTCCTTCCAAATTCTATGTCTGTCCAAGAGGGATTCTTACCTTAGGATGAGGTTCTTCCTGTGCTGCATCCTCTGGGAATGACATTTCAATATCAGGAAAGTCTTCAGTAGGTTTTGAAGAAGAGGCTCGTTCTTAGTATTCTTCTGCTTTATTTATGTCTCAGTCAATTGAGGTCCCTAAGCTCCCTAAAACCTGAGCTATTTCTACCTCATAGATTTTCAAAAATTGTTCTGTCAGGTGCTCCAATGTTGGCTGGGTGTCTTCCTGATTGTTCCCTTGTGAGGTTTGTTCTGCTTGCTCAATTTCTTGAACATTTTCCGGTAAGAATTTTTCTGTAATGTCCTGAATTTCTTCAGTTGCTTCTTGAATTTGTTCAGTCATTTCTTGAATTTCTTCAGGTTGTCTTGTCCATATGCTTCTCCTCTTCCTCTCAATGGGGGCTTTAGAAGTAGTCATTTCTCTTTTCCTCTTTCTCATTAATGCTTCTGCTTGTGAGGTCTGAGTCTCTGTAATTTGGACAGGGTCTACCTCGACTTCAGGTTGAGGAGGTGGAATTTCTATTTGGGCAGTGGCCTCCCCTTCCTGTATGTCTTCAATTTCCTATCGTCGGTCTTCATGATATAATTTAGGTGGTTCCAGTTGTAGAGGTCTATTGGCCTCAATAAGATTACCCCAGGTTAATTGAGTTTGACTCAGGGCCTTATTTACTATCAATTTAACTAATCCATGGTGGCTGATGATAATAACAGGATCCTTGGCCTTGTGTGTTCTTATGGAAACCTCATGTAACATGGAATTTAGAAAAAATGGTAGATTGATTACAAACTGTTGTTTGAGTGTCATTAGCAGTTTGATGTGGTGTGGTCGGATTACATCGTATCGCCCATCACAAGTGATGTACCTTTGAATTACCCCTGCTAGTTCTTTCCATGGTTCGCTGAGAGTGCTGGGGTTAAGTCCCTTTCCCTTTTTATCCAATTATTCTTCAGGGTCTACGAAATATTTTACAACTTATTTGAGCGTTGTATATCTTCCTGTCCATTGAATTCCCATGTTAGGGAGACCTGCAACCTCTACTACGATTTCTAGAGTAACTAGAATTCGTATGTCTCGAACCATGGAGATTTGTCCCTGCAAGTTCTGAAAGAATTCAAGCATGATGTTCATATCATATCTGCAAGATACCAGATATATAAAATATGCAGAACAAAAACGAAATGCTAGAAATAACAGAATAACAGTATAATATCCAGCATAATCTTCACAATACACATAAATGATATACGAAATAGCAACAGAAATAGCACTTGATTCAGATAGCAATGTTCACAGGCCTCTTCTAGGGGGCAACCTCCAATCGAGAAACACTCTGTTACAATAATATCCAAGGTAGGGTTCTCATACCCTCGACTCCTATTTATACTAAAAAGAAGCATCTAGAGGAAGATCCTTCTAGAAGCGGAAGCTTCTATTAGGTCTTCTTACATCCACCTTATTCTATTTTATTGAAAGGTTTTATTAATATTGACCTTTATTACATCCGAATACATTGATCTACCTATGTGCGGGTTAGGACCTTAACATGTCCACCCCCTTAAAAACAGCCTTGTCCTCAAGGCTTGAGATGTGGAAACTGCTGCAGAATGGTCGCTGGTTCCCAAGTGGCATCTGCTGGAGTCATATCTTTCCACTGTACGAGCACTTCCTTGATGGTTCTTTGACGCAGGCGATGCTCCCTCTGGTCCAAAACTGCTTCTGGTTGTAGCCAAATGGATCCTTCTTCTGCTAACTCTGGAAGGTTGGTTTGAAGTTGGCACCTGGTTCCAATCACCTTCTTCAAGCAGGAGACATGAAAAACAGGATGTAGCTTCGACTGACTAGACAGAGCTAACTGATATGAAAATTGTCCCACACGCTTTAGAACTGTGTAAGGGACA
>JASDQU010220864.1:2504-15529 GCA_032191745.1 Picea mariana
ATGAAACAAAAATGGGTATTCCATCCTCTTGGAATCTTCTAGTTCCCAATTGGCTCCATCTTCTCCAAAATCCTTCCATTTCACCTTGACCTAGTTTTGGAGAAATGCCTCTTTCCTATCTAGGATGCACTGAGGCTCGGGAAGGAATTCTCCCTCTGGTTCCACATGTATCACAATCCAATTAATAACATGATTAGAATCATGAATATACTTCTTTAATAAAGATACATGGAACACATTGTGAGCTCTAAGAGTAGGTGGCAGGGAAATTCTTATGCCACTAGTCCTACTATTTCCAGGACTTCAAATGGTACACAATAGCGGGGCATTAACTTGGCACAAGTCCTCATTCTTAAGGAGCTCCTCTTTGGCTTTACTTGAGATACACATGATCTCCCACCATAAACTCTTTATGAATTCTCTTGCTATCTGCATAGCTCTTATGTCTATCCTGGGATGCTTTTAAATCTTGCCTTATTCTAATAACTACCTGCTCCATTTCCTTTATCAATTATGGTCCAATTGTGATCTTATCCACTTGATTGTACCAACTAATTGGAACTCTACATTTCCTACCATACAAAGCCTTGAATGGGGTCATCTTCAATGATTCTTGATAAACGGTTTTATAGGAAAACTCCACCAAGGGTAGATATTCCTCCCATTGTTTGGGTTGATGCATGGAATGCATCCTTAACATGTCTTCCAACACTCTATTCATCCTTTTGGTATGACCATTTGATTGAGGATGGTAGGTCATGTTAAATTCTAACTACGTTCCTAAGCATATAAACAAGACTTTCCACAAATTCAAAGTGAATTTTGCATCTTTGTCTAAAATTATAGTCTTGGGAAAACCATTCAATCCGAAAATCTCTTTCATAAAAATATCAACAACGTCTATAGATTTAAAAGTAGATTTGATGGGAATGAAGTGAGCATCCTTGTTGAACTTATCCACCACTGCCATGATTGCATCATGTTCGTTAACTGTCTTTGGTAAACCAATAATAAAATCCATGGATATTGCCTCTCGTTTCCATTTTGGAATTTGCAATGGTTGCAATAATCCTGCAGGGTGCTTGTGTTCAAGTTTGACTTGTTGACATTCCAAACACTTTGCAATATACTCAACATTGTATTGCTTGATTCATGGCCAGTAATACAACTGCCTCACTATTATTATCATCTTCTAATAACCAGGATGATCCACATAAGGTCTCTGATGAAACTCATCCATAATGAGGTGCTTTAGATCTTTTGAATCAGGTACATATAACATGTTGTTATATAACAATAATTCATCTCTTTTAATATGATATCCCTCATACTTTTTCATGTTTGGATCTTGCTGTAAAATTTCTTTTACCAAGTTGAAAATTTTTTCCTTTTGCAAGAGAGTTTTGATTCTCTGCTTGATGTTAGACTCACCTACACTTGTTTCTTCTAAGTGCATTGTTTGCACACTTTGGTTGAATTCACTTGCCACTCAATTTTCTTTCCCTTTTATGCATTTTGTATTGAAATAAAAATCATTGATGAACACTATCCATTTGGCATGTATAGCATTCAATTGTGGTTGATCAAACAAATACTTCAGAACACAATGATATGTCATCGGGACAAATCTTCTTCAAAGCAAGTAATGCCTCCACATATTCAATGCATGCACAATCGTTGCAAGTTATAAATAATGGGTGACATACCACTGCTCATGCTCATTTAGATTTCTTGATTCATAACAAATCACTTGGAGTTATTTCATAAGAATTCCATCGAGTGCTTCCCTGCAAGCATAAGTGCAAACCAAGAAATGTTTATAAGGGTCTGTAATCTTCAAAACAGGGGCATTGGTTAAGAGAGGTTTCAACTGTTGAAAGATGGATTCACACTCCGTTGACCATACAAACTTCATCCCCTTTCTCTACAATGAAGTAATGGGATGACCAATCTTGGAAAATACCTTAATAAACCTTCTGTAATATCCATCTAATCCCATAAATGATCTTACCTTAGTTACATTCTGAGGGGCTAGGCAATGCATGATTTCCTTGATCTTCTCAGGATCTACTACCACTCTCTCTATTGAGATTGTGTGGCCCAAATACTACATATCCTTCTAGAAGAAGTCACACTTATTGTATTTAGCATACACATAGTGATATCTTAACACTTGTAATACCAATCTAAGATGTTCTTCATGCTCTTCCTTGGTTTTGGAATACACCAGGATATCATCAACAAATACAAGAACAAACTTATCCAAATATTTGTTAAGAACACTATTCATCAAACACATGAATGTGGTTGATGAGTTAGTAAGTCCAAATGAAACTACCATGAACTCATAGTGTCCATACCCCATCCTAAAATGTCTCTTGTGGATGTCTTCGTCCTTAATCCTGACTTGGTGATATCCAAATCTCAAGTCAATTTTAGAAAATATTGTATCTCCTTTGAGTTGATAAAAAATATCATCAATCCTGGGAAATGGGTACTTGTTATTGATAGTCATATTATTCAATTTACGGTAATCAATACACAACCACCATGTGCCATCCTTCTTTTTCAAAAATAGTGTGGGTGCTTCCCATGAGGATACACTCAACCTGATGTACCCTTCATCTATCATTTCCTTCAATTGCACCTTTAACTCTACCAACTCTGACATACTCATTATGTAGGATACTTTTGATGTTGGTATTGCTTCGGGTACAAGATCTATTGAAAAATTGAGATCTCACTTAGGAGGAAGTCTAGGTACCTCCTCGAGAAATACATCTTTAAATTCCCACAACACTGGGTGATCCTCAACCTTACACTCCTTACTCTTTGTTGCATTGAGCACTTGTATTGCATACAAGGGACACCCTTTTCACCTAAAATTCTTAAGCTGCAATGATGACATCTCCCTTATTGATATTGGATTTTGAATGCCTTGCAACACCCTCGTGTTTCCTTTTTCATCTTCACATTCTAAGATCTTGTCATAGCAATTCAATCTTACCTTATGGACAACCAACCAATCCATACCTAACAACACATCATATCATCCTAAGGGTAGGATATTCAAGGCTACTTGGGTGTGCAGTCCACTCATTTCAAATGGACAAGCCTATATTACCTCTTCCACTTTTCTCTTAGTCCCTGTGGCTAACTGAACCAACCATGCCTTTGCATGTTTCTTTCTCTGTAAGGCACATGCTTCAACAATTTGAGGTGAAACATAACTAATATTTGAACCAAGTTCAATCAAATAAGAAATAGTTTTCTTGGAAATTATACCTTCCAACTCCACCATAGAAACTTGGTGGTTTTCTTGCCAATTCTCAACAACTACATATATTCTCAGCACACTTTTGGCCACATCATTAACTGTAGTAGCCTTCTGAACATGGTAGACTCTTTTGTTGTCATGATTTCTACGAGGGAAATATCTCAACATATGTGCTTCTCTACAACCCCAACACTATAGAGGTCCTTTATTTTGTTCCTCTACTTTTTCTCTTGCCTACTCTGCTAGCATATTTCCATTATGGGATGGAAAATTCTACTGGTGCACACTTCTACTCGGATGACCAAATTGAGCATCTTTCTTGGTATTCTTATATTTTGATGGTTTAACTCCATTCTTCTGAAATCCAGGTTTATCCTTTCTCTTCCAATCCTTAAGAGGCTTATGCCTATGTTTGGATTGATCATAACAATACTTAGCCTTCCTAATGGTATCCTTCAAGGTATTAGGATCATCAAATTTAATCCTATCCTAATAGGACTATGGTAATCCAATGAGGAAGCATTGTATTATCGCTTTATCATATTTTAGATAAGGAACATACCTCAACAACTCTATGAACCTCTTGGCATAAGTGTCCATGGTAAGATTCCCCAATTTATGTTCATTGAACTCTCTAATCTTGCCATCAAAAATTTTCTTTGATAGATATGCCTTCTTGAAATATTTCTCAAATTATTTCCAGGTCAGATTGCTTTCTTTTAATCCCTTAAATTCTTAGAGGTCCTCCCACCATATGGAACCTTCTCCATTCATATTGAAAATGTCTATATTCTACTCTATAATATCCAAGTAATTGTGTACCTGAAAATACTTTCTCAACCCCAACAACTAAGCCTCATCTTCTTCTGCTTTCTTGACTTTTCCATCAAAGGTAGGTGACTTGTCCTTCTTGAATTATTCTATCAGATAACTCTGTGAGTGTCTCTTTTTCTTCTTCTTAGGAACACTAGACCCAGTGTCATTGTTGGATAGTTCCTTTGTAGTGGTATTCCCACTAGATGACTCTGTGGAAGTACCTCCACTAGATCTGCTTTTCTTAGCATCTTGATGCCTTTTCTGGGAAGAACTCCTTCCTACATTACTATGAGCTAATCTGTAGTGGTATTCCCACTAGATGACTCTGTGGAAGTGCCTCCACTAGCTTTGCTTTTCTTAGCATATTGATGCCTTTTCTTGTAAGAACTCCTTCCTACATTACTATGAGCTAGTCCATGTCTCTAGACATTTGAAGGACTCTTCAATTTATATGACTTTTTCAATCTTGCATTGCTGATGGCCGAACCTTGCTATAAGTTCTTCTGGATCTTTGATTAACTCTACAACAATACTACATTTAATTTTTCCTATTCATCCCGAGCTCTCACAAGTCTTTCTTTGTCTTCCTTCATACTTATAACAATGGAAACCAAATTAGGAGGGGTTTCTATGGCCATCCTACCATCATATTCTTCATCCCAAAAGTGTGAGGTGTCCTCCATAATATGTTGCACCATTCACTTTTGCTTCCTTTTCAGTATGTCCTATGTGATGAAACAATGAAACACTATTGGCCATTATATTCAAATAATTGGCATAAAATTCTTGGCCTTGTCAAATATTGGTCGACCTTTGGCAATCCCAAGCCAAGATTTCACTCCTGCTAAAAAATGCTATCTGTCTTCATAGACATAGTTAAATCATTCAAAAATAAATAAAGCATACATTTTATCATGTAAATTTTTTCAAACAATCATGCAACCTCAACGACCCATTCAAGCCTAGAGTGTGAACTCTTCTTTGATACCACTTTGTAAAACACTTGCCCCCTTAAACCCTCTTAGACTAGTGGGATATCAAATTTCCACTTCCATTACACTTCGGGTCTCGGGATTTCACCCTTACACAACCTATGTCCCTCAACGCTCACACTGGGACTTCTTCTTCTCAACTTTGTCTCATGACAAATCCACTGAATCATCGCCACACACCACTCAAAAAATCTATGATAGAAATGTTATTGCACAGACCAGAGATAAACATTCTTGATCAGACATTTGTAACTCACTCAGCCCGACCATATTGACAGTCAGCGGTGAATTTGGATCCTTCCTCATCAAGAAAGAAGGAAACAAAACCCACATTCTGTTCCCAATGAAATATTCCCAATAGTTATACTTTCTTCAAATCTAATAGCCCGTGGGTTATGGAATCAATGGTCCTTATCAAATCGACACCTCAAATTGCACGATGGATATCACCTCGCCCATAATCCATTCAACATGTCGAATCAGTGGGTCCCACCACAAATCAATTACTATGATCGTATTGGGATACCATACCCTCAGATCAATGGTTCTTAACTAGTCGGGACTTCCACCATCAAAATACACATGCTCCCATTGATCACAATACTTCTCAACTAGTCCTCCCGATGAGAATTTTCCGACGGTGCTCATATTCTCTCATCTAATGGGTAGGGATCACTTGGAAACCATAGCTACATGGTATTTAACTAGCACACCGTATTGACACATATTCTTCTTTGGGATGTATCATACTAGGTCCAATGGATTTAAACCCATCAATATACACACTGATAGATCTACAATTCTCCTCATCCTTGGGTTCTCGATATCGGGTTTTCCCCATCAAAGACCTCTCATAGGCCTTTCCCCTAACCTTCCTGATCTCCTACTTCTAATAGAATAATCGGTGCTATGTTTAAGGCATCTATGGCCCATATCTCATCATCTTATCCTCCGATGGATCAACGACTCACCTTCTAGTCTTGGAATTCTCCCATCGAGAGTTCACTAAGACTTCACATTCTAGGTATTTTCCAAAGGTTTCCCTTTCATATAGGATTTCTTCTAAATACTAGATCTCCAATGAATGGTTGATATGTTCTCCTTCCATCGAATCAATGACTATATTTTCTCTGGGTTTAAATACGTTTTCAACAGGGATAAGGGTGGTTTCTAGACTTAACAGTTCCACAGTCTTTCCAGACTCATTTTTCTAGGGTTTAACTCGGCTCCTTCGGGCTCTTAAACCACTTCCCAATAAGAAATAAATAGTCTACCCTTAAAACCCTAATGAAGATTTTGTATCCTATAAACTTTCTATTTCAAAAGAAAAGAAAATATAGGGTTATCGACATACAATGTCCTTCTTCATACAATTATCATAGTTACTCCATTTAACTAGTAAGGAAGATTATATCACTTATTTTAACCCAACATTTTAACAATCATTCATTAAACTCATATCTTCAACATGAACAAAAAATGATTTTTAACCAATATTAAGCATTCAAGATACATTGCAAGTAAACACACTTATTTGTTAAATGATTTCTTCCAACCAACCAATTGGCTAAGGGGAAATTCCTTTTCACCCAACCATAGGCTATGTTGTATTGTGCCTTTCTACAACATGCCACCCCCGTTCCAAGCCATGATACCACTTTGGGACTTTCTTAGTTGACTTCCAAGTCAAGAAATAGTTTAGGAAGGTTACTCCTTTACTCCACTGGTAACAACATAAGTCTCCCTCTTCCCACTGGACTCAGGACCTCCACGAGTTTATTTTTTATTTTTTTACTGGGGGAATCGGCAACTCGCGGTTCTCGTACTCGCGTGACACGGGGTCGATCCCCATAGGCTACCACTATAACCACAGGTGCAACCACCCAGCCCGCAAGAATGGTGCACGAGTAAATCCGGGTGAGAATCGAACATGAGACTTCATTTTACAAATTTCCTTCCATTTACACGACACTTGCCAATCCGTCTACACCCGTGTGGGCGACCTCCACGAGTTTATTAGGTACCTTCCCAATTAGATTTATGTTGCACAAGGGAGTCCCTTCTCTTATAACAGTGTTGGTTTTTTTCGAGTAAATACCAAGTCATGGTCCTCTATTTCTCCAATATGGATATGGGTCTTCTCTGTTCCAGGGTGAGCATTCAATTCTTAGGAAAGCTTTCTATTTTCTTCAAAAGAAATTCCTATATCTTCTCTGCTTCTCATATCCATGTCTGTGAGCTCCTCTTCCCATTACATAACGACCATCTGTTTGTGAGTTTTGAAATCAACTCTTGGTGTGATTATTCTCTATTCTTATGTGTTGGTTCAATCTCTGTGCATCTTCATGCTCTATGTTTTTTCCCTCTGTGGGTTGCTTGTGTTCTCATCTTTGCATCCTCCAGTTATTTTCATCCATATGTTGTTTTCCACCTTTTACATATTCTTCCTCATTCCTTCTTCTCCATTGGAATGTTCTTCTTATCCTAGAGATCCCCGATGAATTTTGTCAGAAGCAATCCCTCAATGTCAGGCTCCCAAATTGAAGTGGAAAATCTTGTGCGTCCTTCTAGATGAAGTCATAGTCAATCCTTCACTCTTTCAGGTACCAAATCAAACAACAGTTATTACTTCTCAACTACCCAAACCGATCACCATTAAAATAGTTTTGTGGGTCAATAAAGTCCAGGTAAGTTGGACAAATCATGAATTCAAGTAATGTAGGTGTAGGTTGGATTGTTGAGCAAGATTCCTAATTTGTTCATTAAAACCTCCCAGTTCTATCTCACCAGTCCCACTCATGGTATCATGGCCAATACTGCAAGGATTCCTTCACAGTCAATTGTCTGGTGTTTTTCATTAACATAAACACAATTACATGCTTCATTAATCATAATACATGAAGTCTTAACATAATTACAGTCATGAGAGAAAACAAGGTATTACAACTCGCTCGCCACTTTTTCTCGAGCTTCCTCCAATGCTGATTTTTTTTGCTTCCATATTTTATGAAATGGTGGAAAATGAGCTATGTTTCTTCTATAGAGAGCCTATAGATGACCCACTTCATGACAACAAAAGCATCGAAAGGGGACTCTCCAATAGTTTTTTTTTTGTATCCACAAGTATCCACCCCATACTAGTTCAATATCATCCACCAACCCTTCTTTCAATTACACCTATACTTGGACCCAAGCCCATGTTCTATCCATTTTCGATTCCCATCTTGGCTCACAACTCAAAAAATTTCCAATTTTATTTCCAATTGAAACCAAAATAGCTTCCTGCTAAAAGACCAATGGAAGATTCAAAAGAATCACCCAGACTTTCATTGGGGATAGGGAATCTTGCATAGGATCAAATGATATGGTCCATTCTTTCAATACGAGTCCAAAGGGACCCCATCCCCACACCCTACTAAATATCTCCATCAGGTCCTCCCATGAATTAAATTTAAAACTAATCCAACCCCGATCTAGGGTGTGAAATTCCAAAGAGTACCCCAACAACATCTTCCTGTTTTCATCTAACCATCCTTTAAGGGTTGGTGAAGAGATTGTCTTGTCGTAGAATCTCTCCACTACCCCGTGATCCAAAATCTTTGGAATGCCATCCAAATATATGTCTTCATTGACTACCATTTGTCTTATCTATTTTTTAACCTTCCAACTTTTTCTACTAATGGTTCTCCCCTGGCCCAATATCCCTATTAGTTTTTCAAGAGCATGGGTTGTAGAATTACTTGAGTTAATATCCAGAGATGACGAGCTTGCATAATTTATTAGAGAACAATGATGATGCACCGAGGATCCTCTTGAGACTAAACCATGCATAAAACCACATGGGATGGGGACTGAGGCATGTCTGTTAATGGGCCCGCCTCCTTTTATTGATAACTCATCTACCTCCGGCTTAAATAACCCTGGATCTCCCCCCCATGGATAAATCAACTCTCTTGATCCTATCATGTCAGTCACCCTTTTGGACCTTTATTATCTAATAAACTCCTTGTCAGATACACATATCTCCTTGCATCCCAATGCCTCCTTGGTATAGTCAACTGCATCATCTTCCATGTGATCCATCCTTCAAACACCCATTCATATTAAATGACGATTGTACGTCCCTCTGATTATTTCCCCTGTCATTTGCATGCCATTAAACTCTACCCTCTAGCCCCTGACACCATATCTCAACCCATCCATCGAATCACCTCTACTCACCTCCACCTCACCCTCTCTATTCTTCCTTAATATCAGATTGTGCCATCACTCCAAGATTCCAAAGCACTAAACCTTCGACCAAAAATTTGATTTTATATGGATTTATGAATATATATTAATCAATATTTCATGCATAAGGGTGAAAACACAAAAATGGGTAACACTTTTGTTGGTTTATTTTTTTCAACTTCAAGCCATCAAGACTCATATCTACTTTGAGAATTTCACTTTGAAATTAAAAAAAAGAAAAATAAATGTGCTACCTCCGTACCCATATTTATGGACATATAGAGGAATAAATTTGATGTTTATTCATTGCATATACTTTAAAATTTTAGGTAAGGATAATTAGTGACCTACATGGCCATTAGAGAAAAAATGTATGTGCACTATATACCCAAATTGCACAACTATATCAACTATTTTTAATGATTTTCATATTTAAGAAAACAATTTTATTATTTATCAAAATAGAGTAAATAAAAAAGTGGTGTTGTAACAACAAATTTATGTGGTTCTCAATTATTTGTTCCTTGCACTGATTACCATGAAAACTAAAAATATATTTTTGAAGAGGACAATGCGAGAAAATGAATTGCAATTTTTTTTAATTTTTTTGTTATTGTAACTTTGATGATATTGGATTATCATTGCAAAAACTTTTGATAAGAATGAAATTATTAAGTGATCAAGTTCAATAGAAAAATATGTTAAAATAGCATTTTTTAATGAAAATCTAAAGTTCTTATATCGTCACAAACTAGATTCAAAGATAAGTCCATTCATAGTAGCTCTGGCTAGTGAACTTAAAGATTGTAGGGATGTACCCTTGTCGAAGTTGTAGGTTTCTACAAAATTCAATAGACAATACCATTTTGGTCGACCTGAAACTTTTGGTCGAGATAATGTTTCAACCGAGAATTAATTTCAACCCTACCTCTAGACTATTTCAAATCAAAAAATATTAAAAACTTGTTTCCCAACAAACACACTAACACACAATATATATATATTTCAATTTGAAATAGTCTTGATGTAGGGTTGAAACATTATCTTGACCAAGAGTTTCTGGTCGACCAAAATAGTATTTCTAATGAATTGTTTAGAAACCTACAACTTCAACAAGGTTACAACCCTACAATTTTTAAGATCCCTGGTCAGACCTACTACTAATGGACTTCTCTTCAAATCTAGTTTGTGAAGAGATAATAATTTTAGATTTTCATTAAAAATCGTTATTTTTAAATATTTTTCAGCTGAACTTAATATCTTAAGAAATTCATTCTTATCAAAAGTGTTTTCCATGATAATTCAATATTATCAAAGTCATAGTAATAAAAAAAATAGAAAAATTCACAATATAGTTTCTTGCATTGTCCCCTTCAAAAATATATATTCTGGTCCAAAACATTTTTTATATCACTCATATTCAAATTACCTCAAAAAAAAAATAATAGATAAAGGAAGAGGGTGAAAAAGAAAAGGGAGTTGTGCTAAAAATATCTATTAATTGATTTTTGGTTGATCACATGTGGAATTTGTTTTTTCACTTTTGTAATTTTGGCATTGGATTTTGATGCAGGAGCATTGCTCCATGTCAGTAGCGTGCCATCCAGCCAGCACATCTAGCACGCATTTAATGGGGAAAGGGAGAAGCGCAACCCTCTCAATTTTGAAATTTGAAATTTCAATAAATGTTGTAAGGCTTTTAATGCAAGACCGCGCCTTTGTACAAGTAGTGGTTGAGGTTTCCTTTAATGGTTTCCTGCAACAAGCCCAGGACGTAGTTAGGACTGGGCATCCATTTATGTAATGTAGCCATAGGAGTACGATGCCAGCCGAGACAACGATGGCACTAAGACGGTAAAGAGGATAAGCTCAAGAGAGCCCTCTTTTGAAAGGAGTCTCTAAAAGTAGAGTAGAGGACAAGAATAGGAAGGATCTCAGATTGAGAGATAGAGAGAGAGAGAGAGCTGATACTCATTACAGCCCAGCTTTTGTAAATCATCTGTATAGAGACATAGGGATTAATAGAAAAGCAGTTTTTCCTGCATATGGTTGTTCATGTATTTATGTTTCATGAATAAATGTTGTAATGTATGTTAGATTTTCATTTGCAGGGATAGATAGAATTTGTCTATCTGTTAAGTTGTGATATTCATCTGGGTTCTTTGGGTTGTCCAAGGAGTGCACAACAAAACACGAGAAGTTTTGAGGCCAGCGCAAGGAGTGCGCATCTGAAATCTGAGGAGTCAGAAAGAACGTGCCAGGAGGGCACACCAGGAGGATTCAGAGACTCAAAGGAAGCCTCAGAGTTACTGAGTACTCTGGAGGAGGAACTGTGCAAAGGGAGGCACAGAGAAGAAACATAACTACTGAAGGTTCTATAAATCTCAGCCAGGAGGGCATTGAGCGTGTGCATAGAGTGCACAATAGGGACTCTATTTCGATTTCAAAGAGAAGAAGTGTCGAGGAGAGACACTTGCAGAGTTGTTGAACACTATGTAAGCTCTGCAAGGTGTGCATCGAGTAGAAGAACGCCAGGAGGGTGTGAAGCATTTATTTTCAAGAAATACTTTGAATTGAGTTATTCGAAATCTCAACAGCACCAGGAGTGTGCGAGAATGGACTTGTTATAAGTCCATAAGCTCAGAAAAGAAATCACGAGAAGAACGCGCACATAGAAAACCTTTCGAGGTTTCTGAGTTGACAAAGCTCAAGAGGGGGAGCATTTCTATAACATAGACGAGGCCCAAAGGAACTGGGCTCGCAAGGGAAGCATCGAAGGCTGAGACCTTCAAGCGTCGAATTTCTTCCAAGGGAAGGGAAGAGGTGAAAGCTCAGGAGGAGGAGCACAACTTCCGTTGGATCGGCACTGGGAGGAAAGATCTGGACCATTGAATCTACGTCTAGGCACACAGGAGGAGAGAGCACAAGGAGGATAGATCTGAACCGTCAGATCTAACGCCAATACCCGACAACCGTTGGATCAGGTGAAGACGCAGGGGGTGTAAACCCTTGGATATCCACACTTTCGGAGTTCGGGGTTTGGAGCGGCAAGGGATTTTGGGGTCGCTGCATCATGAACTCCTGGTTCACGAAATCTCAAAATCTCATGCTTGAAGTTCACTATTTCGGAGTTCGGGGTTTGGAGTGGCAAGGGATTTTGGAGTCGTTGCATCCCAAACTCCTGGTTCGCGAAATTGCGCCAGCCATCGGATTTGGAGTGTGATGGCCTGAGAGCCATTGGATCAAGGATACATGCACAGGGTTGAGTCCCTGGGAGGTGCACAAGAAAAAGGATCTGGGTCGTCAGATCTAGCACCAAGGACCGATAGCCATCGGATCCGAAGGGAGGTGCACAGGAAAAAGGATCTGGGTCGTCAGATCTAGCACCAAGGACCGATAGCCGTCAGATCCGAAGGGAGGTGCGAGGGGTTTAATCCTCGTAACAACAGAGGGAAGAGGACTTGTCAAGTCCCGAAAGCATTAGGACCATTCATCAAGGGGACACATGGTGAGTGGTCAAGGTTCGGGGAAAACCCTGAAAGGTTTTCTCAAGGGGTAGTATTTCGTCATTTTGGGACCCGGGAGGTTGAAGGACCTAGAATCGTTGTAGCCAGAATCGCGAAATCGTGAAACGCAAAAACCCAAAAGCATTCAAAGGCTAAGGGAAGGCCCAGAGTCATTAAGATCTTTCGGTGTTTCAGATACCGGGA
>JASDQU010220865.1:3706-17850 GCA_032191745.1 Picea mariana
TCAATGCTTTTAGCATAACATGATCGATGCATATTAGAGTATTTATTAATGAATGTTCTAATATGATGAACCAAGATCCTTTTTGGATGGGGTATGAACATTCCCCACCATAATTTTCCATTTCAATAACCCTATGATCACTTTGGGCTATGAATTTAAAGAATGAGGAGGTGTACTTCTATAATTCCTTCCTTGTGCCACTTGAAGGGCTAGATTGAGTGGTTGAGTTCTTTGAGTTTCATGCAGGTCTTGAGGTCTATTTTCTAGGTTGGTTGCTTCTATTGTGTTTCTCAGATGATGTCCATGCAGAGCCAAGTGCCATAATTAATACCAATGTGTTTTTATTGAGGACCATTTGCAAATGCGAGGAAGGTCCCTAGAGTTTCCTCATGAGGTGTTCCTTGGTTTAAAAAATCCTTACCTTTACTAGTTAAGCAAAGAACTATTGGATTAGAGTGACTTKTCCTTRAAGTAGAGTTACTAACAAGGGGATTTATACTATAGTACATTGATTGATCTTCGAATGGAGTTTTTCTCTATTGGTTGAGATTCAACATTAACACTGTAAATCCTTCCCCTAGTGTAGATTTGCACCTAGGTTTTCCAAACCATTGGCTACCCCATTTTCATCTGAACAAAAATGTTACCATTGAATTTGTTGAAAGGAATTTAGGAGAGAGATAACCTTCTAATTAGTTTCTCCAAATGCCAATTTAAGGAAGAATCTACTTCATTAACCACAATCTAACCTCTTTCAGTTTTTTTATTATGATCTTAAAATCTCTTTCATACTAAGAAAAGGTTCTCTAATTATTTGGCAATTGATAAATTTTTTCTCATAGCAATAATTTATGCATGATTATTGGTAGAATCACCCATATTTTAGGCAAATTGGAATCCCTATACAATCCAAGATATTACTCCTAATGCCTACTTTTCTTCAAATATTTTTAGAGGCACCTCCGAAATTAAGTTTATATAAGGAGGAAGAATAAATATACCAATGGACCTGAACATTATCATGATTGTTGTGGCCAAGAAGTGCCATACTAAGGTTAGGATTAATAATTCCCCAAAATTAAAGTCTAAGTTGGTCCATTGAAAATCTAATGATGAACCCTTATTTTGTTCACTTTTTGGAAGATATTGTTTCACATATGTTCCTATATATATTGTCATGTACCTAAAATAGATATTTTTAACATCTTGTGAGAATCTCACATTTTTTTCTATCCAAATGTTCCAAGTAATAATTCTATGAATTATTGTTCAAAGTGTGAATCCTCCTATTTTAGAGTGAAAGTTTTCTTAAGGTCACATGGGAAGGATCCTAGTGACAATATTATTGGGTGAGACACTTCATCTGATGGTCGAATGCACCCATTCCCATTTCATATGAGAAAACATAAAAATGACAAAAGAGATGGTCAAGTGATTTTTTAAGTAGATGATACAATAAGATGGCCCTATGAAACCTTTTCTACAAAATTTCTCATAAGTCATCTCACTTCTCCAAGCTAGTAGCCATAAGAAAGTTAAGTTTTTTCTCTAGAGATCAAGGCTCTAAACCTTGTTCCAAATTCAATATATGCAATGCAAGGAGTGGATAAACCACAAAGGATGGAAAGAGATGTGGCATATTGGTCTCAAATGACAAACTTTAAGAAAGACGAATATGCGAACAATAATTTTACAAGTTATTGCACTACACAGAACATCCAAATGCAACACATTGTTCCATATACACCACAACAAAATGGTGTTGTTGAGAGAAAGAGATGCACATTAAAATAAATGACTAATTGTATGATCCAATCTAAGGGATTAAGTCTAAAGTATTGGACATAAGCCATCAACTGTGCAAATTACATAGTAAAGCACACTCCCACAAGGACTCTTAAAAATATAACACCAGAAGAAGCATGGACTAAAATTAAAACAGATGTAAGTCACTTCTATGTATTTGGCAGTATAGCATGGTATCAAAGCCTGTTTGAAGACCTGCACCTGTTGTAGATCGAGATTGTGAAGTCGAGTTGCCTCATCTCTAGTTTATTCCATTTTCGTACATTTATGGGCTGAGAGAATTTTTTCATTGTATCCAGAGAGAATTTTTTCATTGTATCCGGAGCGCTCATTTTAGTCAGGAACACTTTTTGTTTCACTTGAAAAGGTTTTGTTTTCCCAAGATACGACCATTTCAGTCAGATCTGGAGGTATAAAGCCTGAATATGCCATTTTAAAATTTTTGCAGAGTATTATTTCAGTTTCATATTGTTTGTTTCTGGATTGCTACTCTTTTAGATCTATGTATTCTCTTTTCCCCACGCCCTATGCAATTTCAAAAAATCAGAAACATATAGGAAAATGTGCATTTTTCGGGTAAGCTAACCGAGATCTAACCCTTGTTGTCATCGAGAAGCGAAATTTTTTTCTTGCGTGAAAATAGTTTTTTTTTAGCATGCTCTCTAACAACAACAACAACAACAACAACACCCCCAATCCTAAAAAAAAACACAATATGTTTTGCTAGCTCACTTGGTTAAAACTTTCCTTATTAAGTAAGAGGTCTTGAGTTCAAGTCTTTTTTTTGTTAACTCTTTTTTTACAAAGTTCATGCATCCATTGTAAAGTGTATTTCACTTCAAGTATAAAAGTGAATCACTATAAGTAGCTTTAATATTTTATTTTAAAGTTATTTCTTTTGCATGCAATTTTTTTTATAAAGTAACTTCATTTTAAAAGTGATCCCCGCTTATTTTTATAAAAGCGGGTCACTTCATAAAGCAACTTATTTGTAAAAGTGAGGGCATCACTTTCACATATGAAGTCCATTTTTTATTGTCATTTTTTTTTTAAACCGCCTAATTTTTCGAGATATTTCCATCCATCTCATCAGTTTCATTTTTTTTAATCCATTTTATCTCCATATTTAATATGGCTTCTTCCAATGATATTTTACTTACCAACACCAACTACTTCCAATGAAAATCCCATATGGAGGATTTATTAAGAAGTAAAGGCTTGTACTAGATTACCTTGGGAAAGGAAAAATAACCCATTGATGATAAAAATAAATTCAAATGGGCTAATAGGAATGACGAAGCACGTGGACTAATCATAATGTCCATCTTTTTGGATTATTCAGAAGGGGGGTGAATCAGTAATAAATATTTTTAATATGCAACTGTTATTTATCTTTATGTTCAATATAGCATTATCATCTAATAAGTTCAGAGTGAATAAACCATGAACAAATGATCAATCATACATATACACAGTACACCAATAATTTTTGCATGGAAACCCAATGCGAGAGAAAACCACATAATGTTTTTTTTTTATTTGTCTTTAAGAATTACATTCATTGGAAGCACCAAATTCCTTTGTTTTCCAACCACAACTGGAAGGAGGCTTTGACCCCGTATTTTCATGCTACAACCTGAGGGAAGCTCCAACTCCCTAATTATCTGACTACAACCAGAAGGAAGCTACAACCCCCTATGTTCTCCGACTACAACTAGAAGGTGTCTACAACCACCTAGCCTTGCCCTGTCCAACCTCCTTGAAATATAAGTGCCAAATGTAGAAACTGAATATGTCACTGTCACTACATGTTCTGTCAAATATGTCACTGAGAAACCTGTCACTGTATACTCATCAACCAATCTGATTTGATCACATATACCTCAAACACTAACCACAAGTTTGTACCTCAAACCATGTGCTAGAACCTCACTGTTATACAACCTCTATCTATACCAATAACTTCAACAACATACCTCAACAAAAAGCCCTCAAACATGGACCAATACTAAACTTCAGTAGATCTTCCTCATATAAACTCTAATGTAAGTCCTAAACTTCCAAGAGGGTATCCAATAGATTTACTAGGAAAACCCTTAACCAGATTCATAAACTCAACACTACACATATGAAAACCATACATTTTTTCTTCTTGTACCGTTTTGTTCCCGCGATTTTTCTGCTGCGGTTTTTTTGCTGCACTTTTCCTGCCGCAATTTTTCTGCCACACTTTTCCTACCGTGTTTTGCCTGCCACACTTTTTCTACCACACGTTTCTTGCTGCACTTTTTCTGCTGCAGTTTTCCTTCCATGATTTTTCTGCCGCACTTTTTTCTATCAATAATACCTACCCAAATAACCTTTCACAAAATAGATATTCAATGATATTCAATAGGTGCTAATGGGAGAGTTTTTCTCTCTTATTATACTTCCATGTAGCTTCCTCAAGGGGTTACCTTCTAACCAACTTAACCCACTTTCCTTCTTTTAGGGATAACCCACTTCTAGCCAATTGTCCACTTCTAACTCACTTTGCTACAAATAGTAAATTCTCCACTTTTAGTTGAAGCTAAATTATTTTTAATTATTTTCTTATTGCAACAACTTAACCCATGACTAAACCTTAGTTTCACCCACTTCACTAGTCAACTTCTTCTAGGAGTTTCTAGAATTAATGTGACTTCTTTGACCTTCTAAATAACTCATGAGGGTTCTCCAATTCACTAGGCCATAACTCTCTAACTGTGAGGAGTTATGTGACGTTCCGCATATAACCGGAAATGGAATGACATGTACTATCCATATAGAATAGTATTACCTACAAATATATTAAACTTCATACCATTATACATCAATCAAACTGAAGTCCCTTAATCATACTTTTGGGGAAAACAAAATTTTCTATCGGACTTGCTTCAAGGGTTGGCATCAATGACAACCAACCCAATTAATAAAAAATCTACCCCATTGGCATTGATGGAAACACTCTGATGTAATACTGAATTCATATCACTCATTCTCCCCCTGTGACCATCGCTCCCCCTGGAACCATGCCGCTCTCCCTGGAACCATGCCTCTATGCTCTCTCTCCAAGCATATAACTCTCTATCCTGCATATGATAAATCTCTCCCCCTTTGACATTAATGGAAAAGGTAAATTCTTGTTCGGGGCTGCTCCCCTTAACTGAACTGTCCTTGGGGCTACTCCCCCTGACTGAGATCTTCTTGAAACTGCTCCACCAACTTGAACTTTCCTCTTTATGGTGCTTCCTCGTGTAAATATAAGACATATAAGATAATTATTCAAAAGCATTCATTTTGGAGTAGAAATTACTCCGAGTCTCTAGTGAAGTTACTCAAAGGCTTCCCTTGGAAGCAGTTTTATAAAGATATCTTCCACTTGTTCTTTTGTTCCCACATATTCAACTCTGATGTTCTTCTCTGCAACCCGTTGTCATTGAAAGTGATACTTTATTGGAATGTTCTTCGTCTTGGAGTGAATCACTGGGTTCTTTAAGATATTTATGGCGCTTGTATTATCACAATAGATTGGAATGGGCTCATCATACTCAACCTGTATATATGTCAGAGTTTGTTTCATCCATAGAACCTGTGTAAACATGTTGTTGCTGCAATATACTCTGCTTCAGTTGTAGATAATGAAACTGATGAGGTTTTATTGCTTATCCAAGATACCAAACACTCACCCAAGTATAACGCTACTTCATTAGTGCTTCATTGGTCATCAATGCAAACTACCCAATCTACATATGTGTAGGCAATAAGTGATAACTTATTTCCTTTTGGATACCATAATCCAAACTCTTATGTACCCTTGAGATATCTGAATATCCTCTTTACTACTAGAACACGTGATTCCTTTGGTGTTGCTTGAAATCTTGCCACTTGTCCAACTTCCTGCATTACATCTGGTCTGGATGTTGTCACATAAAGTAAGCTGCCAATCATTGACATGTATTGCCTCTGATATGTATACTTTGAATCATCATATTTACTTAACTTGCAACTGTTTTTCATAGGAGTACTAGCTAGTTTGCAATCTTCCATTCCGAACCTCTTTAGCATTTCTTTGATATACTTGGTTTGAGAAATAAAAATTCCTTGGTTTCTTTGACATATATGAAGACCTAGAAAGAAGGATAGTTCTCCAAGTAATGACATTTCAAATTCATTATGCATATCCTTTGCAAAATTCTGGCTCAACTTATCGTCATCACTTCCAAAAATAATATCATCAACATAAACTTCAATTAATAAAATACTATCTTGAGTTACCTTGATGTAGAGGTTATTGTCTTCATTTCATTTCCTAGAACCTTGTTGTTGTAAGTATCCGTCTAGTCTAGAATACCATGCTCTAGGGGCCTGTTTGAGACCATACAAGGCCTTATTTAATATGAAAATATAATGTTCATTTTTTGATAATCGAACTCCTTCTAGTTGCTCAATGTAGACTTCTTCTTCTAGTTCTCCATTCAAAAAATAATATTTCATGTCCATATGATACACTTTAATATTCTTTGAACATGCATAAGCTAGTATCAATCTGATTGCTTCTATTATGGAAACTGTGGAAAATGTCTCTTCAAATTCGATACCTTTAACCTGTGTGTATCCTTTACATACCAATCTAACTTTGTTCCTGGTAAATTGTCCATATTCATTCAATTTATTTCTAAAGACCCATTTTGTGCCAATCATATTCTTGTACCTTGGTCTTGGAACCAATTCCCAAGTTTCATTCTTCTCTATTTGATCCAATTCTTCATCCATGGGCTTTATCCAAAATTTGTCCTTGTTGGCTTCTTCAAAACTGTTTGGTTCAATCAAAGATAAGAGTGCTAGGTGCAGTTGTTTTGGTGAACGAATTCTTCTTCTAGTCTCAACTCTTGCATCTTTCTTCCCGATAATTTGATCTGACAGATGATTCTTTTGTATTCGTTTTATAGGTGTCTTTGGAGGTACTTGTTGTTCTTTCTCTTATACTTCTGTTTGATCTTCTTCATCTTCCCCTTATGTTGCTTCTTCATCCTTTGCTTCTTCTTCGTAAACCCGTTCCACTGAATATTTTTCTTCTTCCTTTAATTTTCGTCCACCTGTCTCATCAACCATTACATTGATGCTTTCCACAACTTTGTTGATCCTTAGGTTGTAACATTTGTATGATTTCCTTGTACTTGAGTAACCAACAAGTACGTCTTTGTCTACAAGAGAATCAAACTTTCCCATTCTTCCATCTTCTCTTTTGATGTAGCATTTCCTTCCAAAGACTCTAAAGTGATTCACATTTACTAGTCTTGCTTTCCATAGCTCGTAAGGAGTTTTGTCACTTTTATTCCTGAGAATTACTATATTTTGAATGTGAACTGTTGTATGCACTGCATGTTTCCAAAAACACATGTCAACTTGGAATCCATTAACATTGTTCGAGCCATTTCCTATAATTTCTTGTTCTTTCTTTCGATGAATCCATTCTGTTGAGGTGTTCTAGCAACGAAGAATTGTCTTTTTATACCATGCTTGCTGCTGAAATTCATAAATTCATTTAAAGAAAACTCTCCACCATTATCATATCTCAAGAATTTTATTTTTGAATCCATTTCATTTTCAACCATTTCTTGGTATACCTAGAAGTTTTCAAATGCTTCTGACTTATTCCTGAGAAAACAAAATGCAGTCATTATTGTATAATCATCAATCAATAATATAAAGTATTTCTCACCTTTTAAACCCTTTTTTCTATTTGTTCCAACTAAATCAGTATGCACAATTTCTAGTGCTCTTATCATTGTATTCCTTTGATTTGAACCTAGTCTTTGTTTTCTTTCCTTGTTGACAATGCTTGCATAAAGTGTTGGTTGGCTTTGTGATTTGGGGTATTTCTCTGATTGCTTCCTTTTTTATGACTTTGACGAGATTATCGAAGTTTATGTGACCCATTCTTCTGTGCCATAGCCAAATTCATCTTCCTTTCGTAGACAACACTTTTTATTTCCAAATTAACTTAATACATATATGTTGCTTGAAGTTCTTACAACTATTGCAACCAATTTTCCGGAACCTGCTTTTCTGATCTCACATTTATGTGAATCGAACATAAGATTGTGACCTTAGTCACAAATTTTACATACACTTATAATATTATGTTTCATATCTTCCACTAATAGAACATTTTCTGACTTGGTATCCTTGTTTCCAATTCTGACTATGCCCTTTCCAATGATTCTAGCTGAGTCGTCGTTTCCAAAGGAGACTGATCCATCTCTTTCCTTTCTCAATGTTAGAAACTTGGCTTCATCACCTGTCATGTGCTTTGAGAAACCACTGTCAACATACCAACCACCTTTCTTATTCTTAGCTTGTAGAGCGAGTGTGCATTCTTTATTTCTATACTGATTATGATTTTTTATCCATGTTCTCTTCTGAGGTTCATGTCTGTGATTGTTGTTATTTTGTTGTGATTCTCTAGGAGAGACTATCATTCTACAATATTTGGCCATGTGTATAAAGTTGTTTCACTTGTATCACTCCACTTCAGTGCTCAATGATTCAAACATGTTGTAGCTTCTTCTCTATGTTTCACTAGGCCTTCTTTGATAACCATTTTGTGTATGACTTTCAAAGTTATTTCTGTTCCTTCTATTAGCTCTGCAATTTACAACTTTATGTACAAAATTATTGCATGCATAACATAAACCAAAAAATATAGTTTGATACCTAGGAGTTGAAGATATTATGAAAGGAATTACTCTTTGGATCCTTCTTCTTCCTGAGGCCTATTTATTTTTGACTGTCGTTGATTATGAAATATGAATCTTCTCGATGGAGGAGTGTCCCTATGATCTCCCTTGTAGAACTTCCTATCCCCTCTGACTATTTCTACATAAATTTTTGGATATGTTTTTTGATTTGTTGTTTTGGAGATTGATCCCTTTTTTGTCTGATCATGTCCAAGTTCAAACTTGTCATGATTAGGCCTTTGATTGCTGATAATGTCATCCAAAATTTTTGAGTTGTTCTACATATTTTTCTTTTGAAAATCCTTTCTCAATGTGACAATATCTGCTTCCAAATTTCCAATGATCCTATCCCTTTCTTCTAATTGTTCTTTGAGTGCTTCTTCAATTCTTTTATATTTTTCTATTTGAACCTTCAATTCTGTGATTATCCGCTCTAGTTCTTGAGTGTCTTCTTTCTTGTCTAGTTCTGCTTGGATCTTCTTGGTTTTCTTGTTTTTTTTTTTATAACTTCTATAGCACTCAACAGTTATTCTCGGTAGTCAACTTCTTCCTCTTCATATTCTTCTTCGGTGTCTTATTTATTAGAATCTTTTATTTCCATGAATATAACTCTTTCTGTCTCACTTTCACTGATTTCATCTTCATCTAATGAGGATCTATCTTCTTTGGTGGAGAAACTTTTCTTGAGGTCTTTATTTTTGGTTCTTTCATCATTATATGTTTGTTTTCTATTTGAATCATATTCATCATTTCTTTTCTTTTTCTTATGAGGACATTTGTTAGCAAAATGACCAATACCATCACAATTAAAACAAATCAATGGAATCTTACCTTTATATCTACCGTCGCTTCCCTTTTTTTTAATCTTCTGACAAAGTTGACCACTTCTTCATTGTCTTCCAATATGCCACTACTGCTTCTATATTATTTTTATTTTTGCTTTCCCTTTTTCTTTGACCTTTTGGATGCTTTGAATGCTGCTTCTTTTATACCTGGATTTTCCTGTTTAGTTCTCATTTCATAGGTTGTGAATATTCCATGTATTTCATCCATGCTTATTGAGTCTAGATCTGTTCTTTCTTATAGTGTTGAGATCTTAGGATCAAATCTCATTGGAAGCGATCTTAATACCTTTTAAACAATTATAGATTCTTCAATTTCTTCTCCCAATCCTATGATTGCATTCATTGTTTCATCAACTCGTAAGAAGTAAGCTGCAATATTCTCATCTTCTTTCATCTTTAGTTGTTCGAATTGACCTCTGTAAGTTTGAAGCTTTGCTGCTTTGAATTTTGAATCGCCTTCATAAATATTTTGAAGTTTGTCCCACATCTCTTTAGCAGAGCTACAGTGTATAACTTTGGTATATACTGAATTACAAATACCATTCAGAAGTTCATTTGTGGCTTTTGAATTATTTAAACAGATTTTCTTTCCGTTGTCATTTGTTGAAGGAACTGTGAGTTCTTTGCATCCATCTATAATTGATTGTCAAACTTCAAATCCCTGTGCCTGTACATATGTTTTCATCATTCTACTCCAGAATTCATACTAATGTCCATCAAATTGTGGTATTCCATTTTTATACATATTGTTTCTCTCCATGATCTACCTTTCAGTGGTTAAACTGGTTTCTGAAGGAACCTGCTCTGATACCAATTTTTGGATTACTGAGGGGGGGGGGTGAATTAATGATAACAATTTTTAATCATTTTAACCATGGTATGCAAGTGTTATTTATCTTTATGATCAATATAACATTATCATCCAATAAGTGCAGAGTAAATAAACCATGAAAAACTGAACAATCATACACATACACAATACACCAATAATTTTTACGTGGAAACCCAATGTGGGAGAAAACCACATAATATGTTTTCTTATTTGTATTTAAGAATTACGTTCATTGGAAGCACCAAATTCCTTTGTTTTCCCGCTGCAACTGGAAGGAGGCTCTCACCCCCTATTTTCAGGCTACAACCCGAGGGAAGCTCCAACTCCCCAATTCTCTCTCTACAACCAGACGGAGGCTACAACCCCCAATGTTCTCTAGCTACAACCCACATGTGGCTACAACCACCTATAATTTCCCCGTCCACCCACCCTGAAATATAAGTGCCAAATGTATAAAATGAATATGTCACTTTCACAACCTGTTCTGTCAAATCTGTCACTGAGAAAACTGTCACTGTAAACTCATCAACCAATCTGATCTGATCACATATACCTCAAACACTATACCACAAGTTTGTACCTCAAACCATGTGCTAGAACCTCACTGTTATACAACCTCTATCTATACCAATAACTTCAACAACATAGCTCAACCAAAATCCCTCAAACATGAACAGATACTAAACTTCATTAGATCTTCCTCAGATCAACTCTACAGTAAGCCTAAAATTCCAAGAGGACATCCAACAGATTTACTAGGGAAATCCTTAACCCAATTCATAAATTCAACTCTAGACATACGAAAACCATACCTTTTTTCTTCTTGTAGCATTTTGTTGTCACGGTTTTGTTGCCGTAATTTTTCTTCCGTACTTTTTCTACCGCGGTACCTGTGTTCAACAACACATGTATTCCAACAGAGGACGATCACCTTCATTAACCACTCACACAACCAGATCAAAGATCAACACACCGATGTTTTGACATGGTAAAACCACTATGGGGAAACATCCACGAACCCAACCAACGCGGCCACTTGGAGCAATTTATTAATGCAAAAGAAAAAGATTATAGAGAGATTTTACAAGAGATTTTCTCACAATCAATTATTGACAAATGACCCTCCATGCTCTTTAAATAGAGATCATGGACCAATTAGGTGTTAAGCCATAGATCAATGGTCATTAAGATTGAGGAGAATATGAATCATCAAATCACTCTATGTCGGGAACATATCGTGACCATCAGATTTCCTAACTACAAATGCATACTAATGCATACTAAAGAAACACACTAAGAAACACACTTTTACCTAACAACACATTAGACCAAGTAGATCTTAACTAACTCCTAAGTGTCTAATTATCCTAACACCCCCCCTTAAAAACAACTTGGGATAGGATTGAAGGATTTACAATAGTGACACAATAGGAGAAGGAAGGAGGAATTAGAGCCTATCCCCCCTTAATGGCAACTTCTTGAACTCCTGACATAGACCGAAGTTTGGAAAACTTCGCTTAAATAAGAGACTGCATGAAAATGTCTGCAAATTGATCTTCCGTAGGGAAAAAGAGCAATTCAATAAATTGATCATGAATAAGATTTTTGATGAAGTGCATTTGTATCTCTATGTGCTTGCTGCATTGATGTTGAACTGGGTCTTTGGCGAGCTTGATGGCACTCTGATTGTCGCACCAAAGGCTGGTCAGATGTTGCTGCTGGAATCCAAAATCTGAAAGGATCTGTCGAAGCCACAAGACTTCCTGACTTACATTTACTGTTGCTCGATACTCTCCTTCTGCTGAAGAAAGTGAAATAGCCCATTGTTTCTTACAGGCCCAAGTGACAGGTCCTGAACCAAGGCTAAAAACATAACCTGTAGTAAACTTCCGATCATCAGGGTCGCCAACCCAATCTGAATCAATGAAACCAACCAATAAATGAGTCCCCTCTGAACTGTAATGTATCTCGAACTGAACTTTACCACAGACATAGAGAAGTATCCTTTTAGCTTATTTGTAATGGCTTTCATGGGGTGTTTTCATATATCAGGAAAAAAGACCAACAACAAATTAAAGATTAGGACGAGTATGAGTTAAATATAAGAGGCTACCAACTAACTGATGGTATGGGGTGGCATCAAATTCAAGAGAAGTACAGGTGGCAGTAAGCATACTTAGGTTGGAAGGAGGAAGGGGCTGACTTACAATCATCCATGTGAAAGTGATGAAAAAGGTCACAAGCATACTTAGACTGGGAAAGAAAAATTCCTTCATTGGTTTGCAAAACTTGGAGGCCAAGGAAATAGTGCAAAAAAACTAAGTTTGTCATTTCAAATTTCTTATTAAGGATGGTTTTCACATGGTTTAAAAGTTTTGAGTCACTACCAGTAAGGATAAGGTCATCAACATAAATGAAAAGTATTATGAGATGGCTTCCTACTTTCTTGGTATAGATATTAGGATCAGAATGGCATCTAGAGAATCTAGTGTCAATAAGAAAGTTGTCCATTTTGGCATACCAAGCTCGAGGAGCTTGCTTAAGACCATAAATAGATTTCTTAAGGAAAAAAACAAGGCTAGAGTCATTATGGACATAGCCAGGAGGTTGTTCCATCTAGATTTCTTCTTGCAAATCTCCATGCAAGAAGGCAGATTTAACATTCATCTGATGGACCTCCAATTTATGTGAGGCAGCAAGGGCAAGAACAAGGTGAATGGAATTCATTTTGGCTACAAGGGAAAAAGTTTCATTATAGTCAATTCCTTCAACTTGGAAAAATATTTTGGCAAATAACCGAGCCTTGTGTCTTTCAACACTTCCATCTGATGCATACTTAGTTTTGTAGACCCATTTACATCTGAAAATTTTTCTTCCTTTTGGAAGAGGTACAAGATCCCAAGTATCGTTTTCCTTTAAAGAACGATACTCTTCATTCATTGTTGTATCCCAATATAGATGACCTGAAGCTTCTGCAAATGTCTCTAGATCACGAGTCTCCAAAACTTGAGCCAAAAGAGAAGAGGCTCAATAGAACTGTTAACGTGTTCAACGTTGATCTGAAGGATCATCGACAAGACCACCAGCTGCTTCTCGTGTTGAATGAACCCATCTAGGAAGTGGTGGAACTGGTGTAGGTTCAGGTTCAAAGGACTCATCTGTAGGAAGGTGAGCAGGCGGAGGTGGATTTTCATCATCACTGTCATCATCTGAAGAAGAAACCATAATAGGAACAGAAGAAGGTACAAACATCGAAGATGGCTCGCAGGTCGAAGAAGGCACAATTTTTGAATTAGGCTCGCAGGCCAAGATATTTTCATCAAATTTAACATCTCTTCTAATAATAATTTCATTACAATGTGGTTGAAGAAGTCTATAACCTTTGACATCTTCAGAATAACCAACAAATATACACTTCTCACTTTTAGGCTGCAATGTTTTCCTTTTGTCATCAGGAATGTGAGCCCATGCTATACTACCAAATACATGGAAGTGACTTACATGTGGTTTAATTTTAGTCTTAACTTCTTCCGGTGTTATATTTTTAAGAGTCTTTGTGGGAGTGCGATTTACTATTTAATTTTCACAGTTGACTACTTCCACTCAATACTTTAGAATTAATCCCTTATATTGGATCATGCAATTAGCCATTTCTTTTAATGTGCGGTTCTTTCTCTCAACAATACCATTTTGTTGTGGTGTATATGGAACAATGTGTTGCATTTGGATGCCCTATGTATTGCAGTAACTTGTAAAATTATTGTTCACATATTCGCCTCCATTATCTATTCTTAACTTTTGAATTTGATGGCCAGATTGTTTTTCTACAATGGCCTTGCAGGCCAAAAATTTCTCAAAAATTTCACTCTTAAGTTTTAAGAAGTAAACCCAAGTACATAT
>JASDQU010220868.1:0-17850 GCA_032191745.1 Picea mariana
CATTTACAGGATGGAATCAGTCTTGCCTATAGAGTTTCAGATCCCATGTATAAAGTTGGCAGTAGATTTATTTCTAGACACTTCACCGCTTGAGGAATGCTTATTATATCTCGAGTAGCTCGATAAGCAACATCGTGATGCAACCTTGGCCAACGAGGCTCACAAGAAATGAGTCAAGTGTCAATATGATCGGTCTGTTCATACTCGGATTTTCTTCGAAGGCGACCTAGTCCTGGTCTACGACCAAGATAAGGATCCCCCAGGGTCAAGAAAGTTCAAAATCATGTGTTTCGAACCTTTCATTGTGAAGGAAGTCTTAAAGAAGGGCACTTATCGTCTAGTTGACTTTGAAGGAAATGATTTGGTAGAGCCTAGAAATGGGCTCTACCTCAAGAAGTATTACTCGTAGGTTGTTCACCTGGGTGACTTCTTGTACATATGTATAGCTCTTTACAGTTAGTTTTTTGTCCTTTTGTTTTATGGATGTGTCGTTATTTATGTCATATTTTTCACCGTGGTAGATGTCATGTGAATCAGAGGTGTTCTTTGGGTTCACAGACGGCGCTAAATGACACACTTGGAGGCTTTCTTCTGTAGCTTGGGTGATTTTCATGCCTCAAGGCCAGTTACTATATTCTGGAGGTATTTGTCTAGGTGAAACTACAAACAATGTCGTCGAGTACAACGCATTGATAGAGTTTATTCGTGACGCTTTGTCACATGGTATCTCTCACCTATGGATCTACTTAGATGATCAATTGGTTGTGTCCCAGTTAAATGGGGTTTACCTTGTTTATGATCCTACTTTACACCGGCGATTCCTTAGGGTACATCTCTTAGAACATTGATTTGATTACATTACGTATATCCATGTTCCTAGGAGATTAAATCAAATGAAAGATACTCTAGCTAATCAAGTATTAGATTGGCATATTGCACACACATGCACATGTACATACATTTGTAAAAATGTGATCCATAAGACATAAATGATGTAAATATATATATATATATATATATATATATAGAAAAGTGTCAGAGTACATAGGTGGGCACGGATGACTCAAAACAATTGTAATCTGGTATACATCACAGGGATTATGCCCTCAAAAATATACAAAAAGTGCCCTCGACACATGATGGTCCATCCTATCTAATCATGGGGCCTGTTGGCCCTGCCATAGTGAACAACGATGCTTTCATAATGATGGAAGAGTTGGACCCATGTCTATGTCACCCCAACAACATGAGGTTGCATCAATGGTGGGAGATCCTCGATCTCGGCCATGGGAACGACACGAGTGAGTGTGGTGAGGTTCCGCTCCACCTGTCTCAATACTCTCTAAACCTCTTCAATTGGAGGTCCCCTGCGACTGTTGGTCCACCAGCTACTGTTGGTACTGTCTCTGGTCGAGGACATCGCCTAGTCCTTGAGAAGTCTACCGGGTGCACAGGTCCCACATCTGTACATAACAGATACATAGTTTTCAGATACTCTGATACACATAAAAATGATATATATAAAAGAAACTAAAAATTAAATAACTTTAAAAACAAACGTACCTATCTCTCCTTGCTCCTCCCCAGGAGGTGCGTTCAAATCTGGATCTCTAGAGAATTTGATTCTAGTGTAGAGGTAGTCCTCTATCACTGGTATCTGTCATGCCCACCAGTCAAAAAATGTGTCATGGAAGACCTCTATGGTTCTTCCTCCCCCCTGTCATGGAAGCAATGTTGCCTACACACGGCTGAGAAGGAGGCCACATGCCCCCACATTGTCTCTCTAGGACTCAAGATGGGTACCCTCTCAAAGAAGAATGAGCATAGAACAATATTGAACCCAATGTTTTTGTTGCTACGCTCACGACAATCCGTAAGCTTCTTCTTCATCCAATTCAACATAGTCATGCTCCAGTCAAAAATGTGTGCATCAAGGCACTACATGGCACAATACATATGCACCCGGGAGGCCTGGTGGATGGCTGTGGATCCATTAATGCACCAAATGAGCAGTAGGATCACCTTCAGTGATAGTTTGGTGATATTTCTTATGGGTACTTGAGAAACTACCTTCTTAGTGCCTGCCTCACAATGCATCCAGATGTAGTTGGTGATGTTGAAGGGCCAAGAGGAAATGTGCATAGGTTGACTAGTTCCCCTCTCCTCGAGAGGCCAGTCAAGAATAAAATTTCCTCATTCATTGGAGTCAATGACTGCCCCTCAATCATGAACGCCCCTGCATCCGGGTGTCAGTAATCCACCAAGGCATTTAGAAGCCTGGGTTTTTACCTCATAAGTGGACACTGGTATAACTTCCATAACCCACATTGTTTTAATTTGGCAATGGTAGCATGGTTCTCATCGACCAAGACATCGATATCCTCATGTTCCCTCTCTCTCCAGTGGACATACATCCTGTTACATGACAAGTTCAAGGAGGAGTTAGCTCTGGAATTTTTCATTTTTCCATGATTTTGAGGGTGTACGCAGGTTGTTTTGGACACAATCATGTACATCCATGGGTAGATTGTTTTCTTCCCATGGATGTACACGTGCTATACTTGGACAACCCGCGTACATGTAAGGCCTCTTGTTTTTAAGAGGGCATGCCCCCCAAATAACTAAAAATAATGTAAGAATGAAGAATGGAAATGCAAGAGGGATGAGTTTATACTTACTTGGTCTGAGTGGAAGTTCATTTCATCCTTTGAAGCTCCCGGAATCAACTCTTTTATAAAAGGGGTCTTTTTTACCTTTTGGTTAATTTTCAAACTGCAATGGTGAAAATGAGATGTCAGCTTCTATTTATAGAATTTTTTGGCCCTTTTTGCCAAATTTTTTTAACCCTCTTGTCGTTTTCTTTGGCTTGGAAATAATTTAATGTGGTTCTTGAGTTTCTTATTGGATGTTACGATGCACTTCACTTTTGGTTTGGTAACCTTTTTGGGATATGGGTCACTTTTGAAGGTCCTTTGGTAAAAGTCATTTTTCCAACTTTTTGCATATAAGTTAGGATTCCACCTCCACTTTTTGCATCTCGTTGTCTTTTTTTCTTTGACATAGGATCGATCCCACCGAAGTGTGACACATAACCATCTTTTTTGTTTTATAAGTATCTTTATTATGTGGTAGAGCCTACCTTTACATGGGTGCACTAGTTAGATCCTTGTTGATTTTTGGCATCCATGCTGCCTCTAATGATTTTAGGCTCGGAGTCCTTGTTATTCTTGTCATAATTACGAGATTGAGCCTCATTCTTCTGATGCATCATCACTCTTGGCCCCACCCTCGGGACTCCCAAAAATGAGCATGCTTTGTTGTCATTCAATCTCGCTTTGAGATCCGAAAGCAACATCCGATGAGACTACATTTATGTTTTTCAATCCTGTCTAGATTAACTGAGGAAAGTAACCTCTTGGAGTCTTCTTTAAGCCCTTTTCAGACTCTCTAAACATGAAAATATTGTCGAGCGATCTTGTTGTCCTTCATGCTCTCCAAACTAAAACTTGAAGGCATGTCTTTCCAATGGTAGTTTACCCCTTTTTCGGTCTAGATGGTCAATTTTACGAACAAATGTATACTCTAGGAGCTTTGGTTCACTAGAAGAGTATTCTCAGGTATAATTTTAACCTTTTTTCGGGCCTGAGGGACTAAATTTATGAAAAAGGAACCCCCATGGAGTCCATAGTTAAGCTCTTTTCAGACTCCCTAAAATTGAAAAGATTGTTGAGTGACTTTGTTCCTTCACACTCGTTAAATTGGTCCATAATAACATCCCCCACAAAGTCCATAGTTAAGCTCTTTTCAGACTCCTTAAAATTGAAAAGATCGTCGAGTGACCTTGTTCTTTCACACTTGTTAAATTGGTCCAGAAAAACATCTACTGGCATGAGTTTACCCCCTTTTTTTGGCCTGTGGATTATGGAGGAAAATGGTACACCTCGGGAGATTCGTCTCGCCGGGAGAGTTCTCATGAGTGAATTTTATACTTTTTCGAGCTAAGGGGACTAAATCCAGAAAAAGGTTGTGAGTACATAGTTAATCTCTTTTCAGACTCCTTAAAATTGAAAATATTGTGAAGTGATCTTGTCTTTGTCATACTCGTTAATATGGTTTTGAATAGATGTCTTTTCAATGCTAGTTTATCCCTTTTTCGAACCAACTAGTCTATTTCCAAAAAAGGTACCCCAATGAAGTCTTCTTTTATGTTTTTTCAAACTCTCTAAACATGAAAAAACTACTGAGATTACCTTCTCTGGGATCGTTAAAAATACATTGAAGGGGGTTTCATCGTGTCTCGCTAATTGCATTTTCATCTCTGGGTATTTGGCTTAATGTTGGCTCCATGTTTCTCTCAACTGAACCTTTGAAGCATGCATTAAATGCAAGCCTTGTATCACTTTTCCTCTGTGACCTGACACCTTGACCCATGGAGGAATTTTCCCCGAGTGTCCTTTTCCTACACATATCTCCTTGCTCTGAGCATTAGTGTGTTCCTTGCACCTGGAACTAATATGCTTGCAACACTCATTCCTCCTTTGTAACGTAGCATTCTTTTATTCTTTTTCAATCTCTTTAAAAAATTTGAAAAAGACAAAAAAAATCAAAAGAACCCAAAAAAAGGGGACGGGAAATATATATTATTTTTTGGAAGCACAATGAGTCGCCCTTGGACAAAGCACATCCTTCTATTTTTTTGTCAAGATTTGGGATTTAACATGACCTTAGGAATCTTTTATCACTACATAGAGTTGTGCCCTCCTTTGTTTGGTTACTCTTCCAAACACATGGAGAGTTTGTGTTGCCTCCTACATCGTGAACTTATGTCAATGTCATGCTGCCTAAGTCTGATCATATTACATGCTCTTGTCCAAGGGAAGTTTCACCCATCCTGAGTTAGACTTTCTGTCGTTTGTCTCTTGACCTCATGCCCGGCCATCCCAAAAGTCCAATCAATTTCTTGTTGGAAATCATTGAAGTTATCTACATGATCATCGATATCCTCTTGTCTTTTCTTGACAAGTCGTTGAATACCTCTGGGTAGTGAATTCGTACACTCCTACCCAATTTTTTAATATCTTGAAGTTGTTGCTCGAGCTCTGAAGACCTCATCTCCAGCCATTAGGCGTTCTTGGATTCTTGAAGATGGATACTATACAAGTATATCTTTGATTTTGAGATGTAGATCTGATGTGTATTTCTCACAGCTACACTTTATATAGTTATATGACATGGATCTGCAGTGTATTTGATTGGTAGCCATGATTTATTTCATCCCGAGCATGTGTATGCCTACCTTGGAGAGACAATTGTTATTTTGCAAACGACACCTCCCGAACTCTGGTCACGGGCTCACTCGTTTCGTACATTGGTGAAGATTTTGTAATGTATTTCAGCCATCGGATGCTCTTCTGACCTCACACATTAGGGGGCATCTGTTATAGCCCTAAATTTATCTACACATGCATACCTAGCATTTGGCCCTCTTACTTGCATTTTTTGCCAAGCCATCACTGAGTTGCTCTTCTTAAAAACTCATTTTTTGAAGATGTACGCACCCTGCACCACTACTGCCTGTGTTCATACGCTTGTTGCACCACTACAGCCCACGTACGTACGCTAGCTACACCACTACAACCCGCATATACTTGCAAA
This sequence comes from Picea mariana, assembly GCA_032191745.1. Classification (NCBI taxonomy): domain Eukaryota; kingdom Viridiplantae; phylum Streptophyta; class Pinopsida; order Pinales; family Pinaceae; genus Picea; species Picea mariana. The sequence continues at coordinate 5,656 of JASDQU010220868.1, forward strand.
AGTTGCAAAAATTAAAAAGTTGCAAGGAATTTGTTGAGATTACAGTCTATTGGGTAGTTTCCCAACTAATTCACCACCTATAACCTGTCACCTAACCAAATAACCATCCTTTTGTCATATAAAAGGAGGCGTTGGGGTCTCATTCCACATATAGACATAAGAACAGTGAAACTTTTCCTGTTTCACATCCTGTCCTTACCCCAAGCATTTTCAACATTATGTTGGCAGCCCTACATGTTCTTTCTTTTTGAATGACAAATAACACCTCCTGTAGCTTCCATCACCTTATCCCCTAGAAATATCGTTATTTGAGGGTGATTGTTGGGTTATAAAAAATATATATATTCGATTATTCTTGTTTTACTTTTATTTTGCGTTTTCATGCTTAATTCATGACTGTAAGCATGAATCAAGCATGAAAACTTGATTTCGCATTATAATTCTAATTAAGGCTTGGTTTTTAAAGATCAATGGGCTTACATCTATCTCATTTTAATGATTTTTCTGAGCTTATCATATACCAATGAAATACTTATGTTGAGTTGCTCTTGGACTGTAAGCTAATATTTTGGATACTTTGTAAATATACCAAGAATTGATGGACATTTGGACTATAAGCTTGTTCATTTAACATTTTGGTAAATCAAATTTGATTTTAATTTTTTTATTTTCATTTGGATCGTAAAAATGCATCCTCTCCTAACCTTTGCAAATCGAGTATATCCATTACATGTCATGGGAATTAAAAGCACCTAGAACATACCCTGTACTTTGTTTTAGTTGGCAGTTTGAATTGACAGATCCCTCATTACAAGCTAGGGTCTTGAGTTACGCTATGTACTCAAAGGATTCATTACCAAAAATGCTCGAATTTCATGATTGAAACCCCTATTTCTTATGTTATGGTTGTGTTGGTGTGTTCCTAGTTTTTCTTCCATCATTTTATCTCAGGTTTGTCTCTTTTACTGCTATCTCCTAAGAACACAGTGAGCTTGGGTTTTCTTTGTTACCATCTGTTTGAACCCTTATGGCCCCTGTCGTCTGAGTTGAGCCAAATGGCTCCCAAACTTTGTTGTTGCATGATGATGTGAGTGATGATCTAAAGAGAAAGGGTTGGGATGTGTTTATTAAGAAATTCCAGGGTTATAACTCGTAAGTGGCCAAATAATTCACTCTCACATTTGATGGATGCAGAGCCACGGTGGGTGATATTTAGTTGGAGATCACCGAAAAATTTCTGAGTGAAGCGAGAGGGCTCCCTCTCACTGATCAAAAGTGGCTTAAAAATTCGAAATTGGATGGAGTACCCTGGAGTTTGTTCGTCACCTCTAGAAATATTCACTGCTGTGACCAAGGTATTCCAGTCTCCTTGATTAAGATTAGATGGCATGGTTAGTTGGCAGTGTTAAGACAATTTATTACCTGTGAAGGTTGTTTTGGCTTGGTTTTCCTTTACCACATACGATTGCTCATGCATTTTATTGGATTCCATTTAAACATGTCATTTTTCTTGCTAAGAAGTTTGTATAAAATGTCAAATATATATAATAAACAAAACTTGGATTCAAGCCTCTTTCACCATGGGTTTATTAAATTATTGTTAGTTCATCATTTGAAAACACTTGGTGAGAATTGGGATGGTTTCATAGAGCGTAATGGTTTCATTATAGTAAATCATGTAGAGACCCATGTAATGGATAAGCCAATGATAGAGAAGCCTCTTAAGTTCTCAATTGGTAACCTAGATATTTTGAATAATAATCCTTGTGAAGATGCATTGTCTGATCAAGTTTTATGTGGGCAACAGGGTTTTAGTTCTGAGTTTATCGAAACACCTGTGCATGAGCCAAATGTCTACCCTGGCCCTACTAACAAATCCAACATTGGAAACCCTCGCAAGCAGTCAAAGAAGAATCAATAAATAGGGTTTCGTAACAAGAAGGATGGTCGACTCATTTCTCGAAATCTGTGTAATAGATCCAAAGCTCATGTGAGCTCAATCGAATCAATCGAGATCCATGAGGATTCAGACTCTGAGATCAAGAGGTTTCTGCAACAGGAAGATCCGAATTGTTCCCAACCAGAACAACCATTCAATTATGTGAATAAACTCCCATTGTGTCTAAAAGACAGCAAGGAATTTATAGGTATCAAGCTTGGTCAGAGGCCGACAATGGATAGTAGTGGTGTTTTAGCACACAATGACACGCTTCCTCAACCGATTACCCTTGTTGTACATTGCGAAGCTTGTTTACATTGGATAGGCCAGTACTACATAGACATCCCCATCCTTCAAGCAAGGATCAAAGCTCTCGTGGCTCAAAATGACTCATTGGAAAATGAAAACCATGAGCTCAAGGTCAATGCACAAAGACAAGTAAAATGTTTGAAAAGGACAGGCAATATCATAATAAAAAACGCTGACAGTGTTAAGGCTATGATCAATTCTGAGATATTGTGATTCAAATTTTGTTATCAGTTGGATGGTAAGATTGGTTTTTATCACAATTATGTTTTTTTGTTATTTTTCTAATTAATCTAAATTGATTTAGATTTCTATTACCAATAATAATACTAGCTACAGAATCGAGAGATTCTGTAGCCAAGTCAATTTTTCATATAAAATTTAGCAATTGATAGTTAATAAAATATTTGACTTCCTCATTTCTTTTTTCAGGATAGGATGTATTTGAGGCTAATGTTATGGGATGGAGCATGTTGGACTTAGTCGATCATCTATATTATTTTTGCTTATTTTGTAAATAGGAGAAAATTCTCATAGATTTTGAAGATTTAGTTTGATCTTGAGTGGCTTTAAGCCCTCTATATTTGTAACTTTTAGATCTTTTCGAGATCTGATCCTATCTTAGAAGATAGGAAGTTTAGCTTACATGAACTCTTTAAATACTCCATATTTTGTAATGGAAATCATCTTGGCTGAGGGCAAGAGATGGACGAGTGATTCCAGAACTTAATGAAACAGCATATATGCATTTTGTCTTTAGCCTTTTGTTAATGATGTTTTCATTTATGTTTTGTTAATCCTAATACATTAATATGTATGATAGCTTTAGAATTAATGATCTATTATGTGCAGTATGTTTACATTATAAATATCGTCTATAATTTGCTACTCAAAACATAAATGTTGTGATCATATCTTCAATTAGAATGATAGAATTTATCTTTGAATCTTAATTGAATGATGAAATGCATAGGTTACTTTCAGATTTATATTGTTGTAATTATGTGTAATTATAAGATCACAGGATTATGTTTGTGTTCTATCTTCTATCATTAAAATCTAGACTGTCAATACATGTTTTGAATTTATTTAGAATAGTCAATAGGTTCAATGCAGATTTCTCTCTTGGACGCGGTAGTTGGACATTCGTTACTCATACAGATGCTTGGATACACCTCACTAACTCACTGATAGGTTAGCCCCTTCATATTTTTTAATTCTGTCATCTACATATTAATGAAACTAGAATGTATGGTTCAACTTTTGACTACCCACCCGTATGTGTTTCATAGTATATTCAATGCAAAATTTGTTAGATTTATAAAGGAAAACAAAAAAAAAAATTAAATGTGCTTTCTTTATCTACTTCTTAACAGAAATAACTTTCGCATTTGATTTCATAAGTTTCGATTAAAACTTGCAAATTGTAAATGATATATATAAGTGATATTACTATAGTTTCTGCTTAAAATATCTACAATAGTTATATTATTGCATATGTACATATACAATATATAGTATCTAGTAATTAGTTAGTGATTTCTTTCTCTTGTTTATTTTCTTTTAGGACTTTAGATTGGCTAACGGATCCATTAAACCCATCAGAACGAGTTACACCAAACGGCTTGGGTTATTTAGACAACCCCGGAGCAGACTCGTTCTTCCAGTTGATGGACAATCAATTTTGCCCGCCAATAAATGGCGCTAGAAGGAGGGCCTGAATACAATTGATGGAACATGCAAGTTGCAAGACTCCTCCCCCACACACTCGCTCCCCTATAGTAAAACGGATTCATTATGACAACAATGTTACTTCTGAAACAACAACTACCTCGAACGAAAATCCCCAAATTCTCGTTGAGCCAGTAACACCAAACCCTCAAGGGTCCGACGTACAAGAAATTTTTCGTCAATCACTTTTAAGGACACACGGTGCTTTGGCCCATATCAGACAACCTGGTAGGCCACTGGATCAACCCTTATATTTCTCTAATATCAAAGAACAACTTGAAGGCACTGGTCTGCTTTTAAACCCTCTAGGAGACAATACTATCAGTCCTACCGATACACCTACTCTTGGAGTTAGAGGATCTGGTATTCCACCTTCCCCACCTCATTCATCTCCATCATCTTCAGGAGGAGAGTCATCTAACGAAGGCATTTCATCATCTGAACCATCTCAACCTTCAACACTACATACACCCATGGAAAACCAAACAATCCCACCAGACCATGGCTCGATCAAGATGTTATGGTTGTACCTGGACCCCAGCACCCTTTACCAAAACACCCAGAGAAATGGTTACCTAAGTTCGATCCAAATTCTAAGAAAATCGTCGAGGATCACATAAATAAATTCATGCTAGTCATTAGGCTCCGAAGTGTAGAATATGAAGATGTAGTATGTAGACTTTTTCCTTACACATTTGAGGGCAACGCCTCTACATGGTATTTCTCCCAACAACCTCACACCATTGTATCTTGGGACATATTCAAAACCTGCTTCCTAGAGAAGTTCGTAGATGATAAATCTCCTAAAGTCTTAGTTATGGAAATTTCCAGTTTAAAGATGAACCCTAAGGAGAAAGTAAAAGATTTTAACCAAAGGTTCCTCACGTTAAAAAACCGAATTCCCACTTATTCAATGCCCATGGAAAGCCTTATTGTAGCATATTACACTAAATCTATGCACAATAATATAGCAATTTGGGTTAAAAGGTCTAAGAAGTCCACGTTACTGGAAGCCTTCGAGGAGGCAAGACAAATTGAAAAATATATCTTGAGCTTGAAATATAATCTCAATAGTGAGGCAGAAATAACCCCATCTTCTAAGAAGAAAATAGAAATTCTTACTAGGCCTCCCCAAACCAAAACCCAATTAGAAACTCCAGACTTAGAAAGTTTGTAAAAGGTTGTCCAAAAATTATCGAATCAAGTTGTAGACTTGAAGAGATCGGCCAAAGAATCATCCTCAAGCAAAGGAAGTTTTAAACCTCCTTTCAAGAAGCCTTTTCCCCCCAACTGGAAAAATCCAACCACTGAAGGTCTAGGGTGAAATCACGGAGGTGGGTAACACTTTCGTGACAATCCGATCTCCAAAATTTCAAAAAACATATTTTCGGCCGAACTAATGTTATTTTTCGACCGAAACATATTTCTTTCGATCGAACTAGTTTTCGGCCGAAAAGTGGAACGTCAAATTGAATGGTACAGTCACGACACCCTCAATTTGCATGTAAAAATTTAGTTGGACGGATGTTTTCCATCCAGAAATATGTTTTCGACCAAAATATTATTTAATCGAACACTCTTTCGGTCGAAAGAATGTTTATATATCAACCACACGTCGTCTGTGGAATGTTTTTCCAACTTTCTTGGAGTTTTTGTGCATCTATGTGCGCCTGAGAGCTATTTTGTGTGAGCGTCTGTGTGTTTCTGAGTGTGAGTGCCTGCATGTGTGCATTTCTAAGTGTGAGCACATGTGTGAGTTTCTGAGTGTGAGCACTTGTGTGAGCCCCTGTGAGCTATTCTGTGTGTGCCTGTGAGCTATTCTGTGAGTGCCTGTGAGCTATTTTGTGTGCGTTTGTGAGTCTGTTGGCGAGTGGTCTGTCGCCATTTGTGAGTCATTGGTGAGCGATCGGCGAGAGGTCTATTGGTTATTGGTCGGTGAGAGGTATGTTGGCGAGTGGTCGTAGGGGTGGCACAGATGTCGAGTTGGCGAGCGGTCGGCGAGTTTCAGGTATTTATCCAACTTTTAGTTTTAGTTTTAAATTTTAATTTGTATTTTAGTTTTAGTTTTCGTTGTATTTTAATTTTAATTCAATTTTTAATTTTAATTTTAGTTTAGTTTTAGTTTTAGTTTTTATTTTTTCAGAAATTTAATTTTATTTATTTTTAAATAAAATTTAGTTATGTAGGTGGCCGAACAGGGCAATGTCATGGGCACCCCAATAGCCTGGCCACAGGGCTAGGCCCTCGTGGCCAAGTCACAGTCCAGTGGACTGTGACTTGGTCGCGGGGGGCCAGCCCTGTGGCCAAGCCGTTAGGGTGCCCAGGACATTTCCCTATTCAACTTAGGCCCATAACATTAGAAGTAGAAATTTATAATAATTTTTTTTTTTTAGAAAGAAAAATATCCTATAATAGTTAATAATAATAAATATGTTCCCAAGAGGACATTACAACTTAAATTAGACTGTCTTTAGTTCATGACTGTTCCCATCAATTAACCTTCACCAAACTTTTCTAAAACCAAATAAAGTAGCAATTACCTTCATGATAGTACTTTGTTTACAAAATTATCAAAACACGAAAGAAACATTAACTAGTCTATTACAGTGAATATCCAACCTATCATTATCCCTTGTACTAGTATTCTTTATCTTGTAGACACTTTTTCATAGTTCCCTGTAAAACTGTCTGTGATTTTTGTAAAAGCAAAACCTTCCTCATCCAGTTGTAGTGCTTCCTTGGACATCTAATATGCAGCCTTGTTATATGTTATGTAAATGTGATGTGCTTTTAGTTGAATAAAACTTCCACACAGTCCTGATTTTTTCCATCCATGGCTGCAAAGCGAGCACCTGTAAATTATTATCATTATTGAACCAGTCAATAATGAACTTTGAATCACATGCCAACATTAATCTTGTAACCATCAATACATTTGAAAAATACAACATGCACCATAAGGCTAACAGTTCTCCTTTTGTATTTGTCCAATACCCACAGTTCATTTTCATATTAAAGGTCCCTAAGGCTGGATATTTTAAAACAGACCCTGCCCCACATTTTTTTCCCATGTCCTGTCAAGCTCCATCAAATAACCCTACCACATAATCCCAACCCAAATAAGGAGGCATATCAATCCTTAAGTTCTTTAACTTCTAGATAGGTTTGTAGTCTCCCAAGGCATGTAGGATGCAAGTACACACTCTGTCAAGGCTAGGAAACATATTTTCAAATATAATTATATTTATGTGTTTCCATAATATTTACTTGTGGTATTATGACATTTTAGAAGTGTGTCAATCCACTTTATTTTGTGAGTATATTACATCACATAATTTAGTATATACCATAGTCTTGTTCTCAACATATGCCCATATTACTAAAAGAAAAAATTATAACATTTATTAGAATTAAAAAATTATAAGATTTACTTGTGGGGTTACAACATTTATTTATGTAAATTAGAAAAATATTATACTTTAGAATGACCTATGCTACATTGTATTGTCATATATCAATTATGATACTCTACAATTGCAACTAATGAATTACATGAGGATTCCAAATGAATGTCTTATAGATCTCACACATTTAAATTTTTAAATGTCCCATGTCACATACCATCCCAACACTCAAATCACCTATAATTGCATCCTTTCTCAATTTTAATCTTCAAACTTCTACCTCCCTCTCTCAATCTCTAGCAATTCATATTCTTATGGCCCATCTCTAAGAGATAGTTACAATGGTTCCTCTTCTTTACATGCCACTTGAACAATCAATTCAACTTCTACACGTCATTTGATGCCCACTTCCTAATGACAATGAATTGGTTCAATAGTTATTGTCGATGCACCATACACATGTTTCTTTTGATCTTGGAATCCCTTGTACATTTTGTCAATTCATTGAGGTTAATATATGCACCCTCAAAGAAACCATTAGGATTGATCTATTCCATGGTAACGTTGAGTGCTATTCTACCAAGAACTCAATCAACTTAGTCCTCAATCATTCAACTACTCATAGACCATACTACACGAATAATTGACTAATTGACCAATAAACATTCTTAGAACCTTTTAGGTTTTTGTTGACATGTTCTAGAAACATGCATCCATTATTTCCATTAATTGTCCATCAATGTAAAGTATAGAATTTTGAGGCAAAGGATTAGTTATTATATGAGATCTCGGGTTAAATGACTTAAATGGATTAGGTGTTATAGGGATTAAGGGATATGAGAGTTAGTATTTATATGTGTTATGCCATATATAATATGGGGGTATACGTGTTAAGGGTTATGGGTCTTATTAGTTACAAGGACCATAGAGTTTAAGAGATGATAAGTGTTAGAAATTATAGGCATTAGGTGTTCTAATGTCTATTGTGTATATTAAGGGCCATTGTGGTTGAGGATGATAAAATATATATAATAGGTTTTAGGTGTGAGGGATCATAGCTGTTAAGGGTTATAATGTTATATAATAAGGGATTATATAGGTTAATCGTAATGTGCCAAATGCGGTTATGGATGAGTGGCTAAGGATTATAGGGGTTAGGGATAATATTAGGAGTTATAATCTTGAATATTATTTGGGTCAATTATTAAGGTTTATAAACTCTATATGCAAGGGTTTTAAAGATTATAGGTTATTATTTGAGGTATATGAGTCAGGGGATATATGGTTTATAATATTCAGGTGCTATAGGAGTAAGGAGTTTTAAGATTTAGTGCTTGTGAGTGATAGGGACATAGGCCTATATGGTTATATGTGATATGGGTTATGTTTTATGATTATAGGGGTTAAGCTCATAGAGCTTATAAGTACTTCAGGTTAGGTTGTATAGGAAAATTATAAGGGTTAGGTGTGAGGGATTATATTATTTATGTCATTATTTATTAACCCCTAATGACATTCTTTTTCCATTATGAGGTTTTTCATACTAAAATAGGCTCTTGGGGGCCTACAAATATTCAAAGGAAAAAAGCCAATGTCTTATAGCCTAAAATATACTTCTAAAGATCATGGACCATGCATAGATTCTATCACCACACATTTCTTGTAAATGGAATTAGTGATCTATATGGGTCATATGAGTTCCATTAGAAGGAATTATGAGTGAGGGATGTAATTTCTTGTGACCCTAGTGATGTTAGAATGATAAAAATGAATGAATCGGGGCACAAAAATTGCTTTTAGGGATTATAAAACTTGCACGTGGTGCAAAAACATCTAAGAAGCCATGAAATTGCATCTTTGGACCAAGAGTGTAATATGAGCACCATTCAAATATCTATATTTCATCTTTTTAAACCATATTTAAATTCATTGTGCAAGTGCCCATATCATCCCTCCAACTTAAAGGAACCTTATTTTTTCAAATTTCCATAACCACTAAAGTGTTGTGAGAAACCACCATGACTATGTGTTAGCCTCAAGGTTAGTGGGTGAGGAGATTTAGGGGTTTGTGCATTTAGGGAAACTTCTAAGATTTGGTTGATCAATATTAGCTTAAATTTTCTTGTTGGAAAGCCTCTTTGGCAACTAAACAAGTGTATTGGTTATGTGGTACACTAGTAGGATTAAACCATGGCAATGTTTCTTGGTCAACCGCAGTATTTGTCTCTAGTGGTTTTGGAACTCTTTGATTCTAATTATATAATGAGGTTGTCTAGACTTATCTCAACCATTATTTCCCCTTCCAATTGCAGTGATCCTTTGACTGAATGAATAATTATAACGAATAATTCATTTTGGATAATAAAGTCTAATATAGAAATAAAAGAGTCTTAGATGGGAACTAATTATTATAACTTCATTTAATATTTAAAGATGTGAACTAATTATTATCTTATTGATGATATTTATATTCATATAATATAACTTCAAATTGACAACTTATTAATTAATTCATTAATAACCTAGAGACATTAGTAACTAATGTGTTTATTGAACCATAATATTGTATGTGTGTTGGATATTTAGGCATAGCTAGCACACACATATCTCATACATGTAGACGATAATAACAATCCATGTTCCTAATGTAATTTTTAAAATGTTAACAACTAATAATGAAAACAAATAAATAAAGTAAATCACCGGGCTCCCTTTAAACCCTTAAATCCATCTCGCATCTCACATCCCTTCCTTTATTGAAATATGTTGGAGTTTGACAATATTGAACTAACTCTAGAGATAATCCAAATGCGAAATCTTCAAACCTTTCGACCTAATATCTCTAGTAGACAACTAGTATTAGTCATAACACATATAGGGAGTGTGGATAGCATGACCGTCCCACAATGCGAGGGGAGTGTGGATATCTATAGACATTACCCTTTATAACCATTAATTTTGTGACAATTAAAAGACTCACTCAATTGCATTTTCTTTGAAATATATATGTCATTAAAACTCAAATTACTATTTGTAGAAATAGGTTTCATTACCACCTTAAATTTTGTCACAATTAAGAATCACTTAAAATCATCTTCTTTTTAATATATATACCATTAAAACTCACATTACTATGTTTACAATAGGTTATGATGCACTTACATTTGAAATTATTGTCATGATTACTCTCAATCAATGTGAATTTCCACCTTATATAACTATAATTGTCCCATGTCACATACCATCTCAACACTCAAATCACCTATAATTGCATCCTCTATCAATTGTAATCTTCAAACTTCTACCTCCCTCTCTCAATCTCTAGCAATTCATATTCTTATGGCCCATCTCTAAGAGGTAGTTACAATTGTTCCTCTTCTTTACATGCCACTTGAACAATCAATTCAACTTCTACATGTCATTTGATGCCCACTTCCTAATGACAATGAATTGGTTCAATAGTTATTGTTGATGCACCATACACATGTTTCTTTGATCTTGTAATCCCTTGTACATTTTGTCAATTCATTGAGGTTAATATATGCACCCTCAAAGAAACCAATAGGATTGATCTATTCCATGGTAACGTTGAGTTATATTCTACCAAGAACCTCAATCAACTTAGTACTCAATCATTCAACTACTCATAGACCATACTACACGAAGAATTGACCAATAAACATTCTTAGAACCTTTTAGGATTTTGTTGACATGTTCTAGAAACATGCATCCATTATTTCCATTAATTGTCCATCAATGTGATCTTCAAGTCAATTATGCATAGTTAAGTAAATCTATCACTTCCATATTAGGTCAATTCTCTCCTAGTGGAACTTCCCAAAAAAACTTAGTACTTAGTCGCACTCTAACCTAATTGACTAAATTATGCATAGTTCTGTAAATCTATCACTTCCATATTAGTTCGGTTCTCTCCTAGTGGAACTTCCCAACAAAACTTAGTACTTAGTCACACTCTGACCTAATTGACTAATTGACTTCTTACACGATTCCTTATGATTCCTAGGAAATGTTTAATTTGTCTACTCAAATTCCTTTAATATCATGATTGATCTCCACATATTTGTGTTTCCATCATGCACTTGTGGGTATATCAAAATTTACAAAGATATATTTCAATAAAGATTAGTAATTGATAATGAAAATTGTTTTACAAATAAATGACTTCTGAAAATACAAGTCAAAGAGTGAGTAAAGTAATCAATTTTTTACTTTTAATTGGATATGTTAATTGGGTCTAGCTCAAGTGTCAGAGAGGACAATTTCGTATCTACCCCACCTAGGACCAAACTGCACTTTTGACATGTTTTCTTTTCATGAGAAAACTATTGATTAGGACTCTTCATGAGTTAATTTTTTATTGGGGATGTAAAGGTAACAACAATCTCATTCTAGCACATATCTGTGTGTGTAACCTCTAACCAAAATTTTGGTTGGTAACCTACCAAACGTACTCAATTGTTAACCTAGTGGAAATCTGTTGGTAACCAAGAGGGAATCTTATATAGTTTATAAGTTTCACCTTTCCATATAAATTTCAAGAATCTATTTTGAATATTTTTGACACATTAACCATTCAACACATAATAACATATCCATTCCATTGACTAGTAAGGCATAAAGTGATCCAGATTATTTTCGGCACGAAATGAGAGCGGAGATATAATAAAGAAATGCACAGAGATATTGCAGATATTCAATAATATAACAGAAATGTATCAGAGATGCAACCATAAACACAGATATACAGTAATACACGATTTCTATTAATCAGAGAAATGTACAGAGACTGTAAAA
>JASDQU010220870.1:2519-17850 GCA_032191745.1 Picea mariana
CTACAAATGTGTATGTTTCGGTATCTGAGTATGAAGAATAAGAGGCCATACGCCAATACTTTTCTCTGGATATGTTTGTTTTCTAATTCTGGAATGAATAATAACATTCCTCTATTTTTATTGGAATACTTTTACTACTAAGTTGTCTTTGTTTCACATATTTGTATATTTCTTATATTCAACTCATTGAATTGTGGTGCTTGTGGAAGTATGACATTACTTTAATGACATATGATGTGACTTTTTAATAAAGTGGTAGACTTTTGAATAATTATTCAAATTATTAAATAATATTTTATTTATTTAAAAATTATCTAATTATTTTTTTTTGTGTTTGTGGTTGTTTAAATAATTATTTAAATTATTAAATAATATTTTGTTTATTTAAAAATTATCTAATTATTATTATTGATTTAAGGGAAACCACAACTCATGGACATTTAAGTCGTTAAAATCACCCAGCCTTAACATAGCTAGATTTTTTTATCCTCACAAATTTCAAACCAGTAATAACAACACACTCCAACTATCCTACACCTAAGAAACAACATTAATTATTTTATTATAAAAAACAATAAAATTAACAAATAACTTTAAACACTATAAATATACATATATCTATAAAATTAACAAACAATTCTAATAAATATTTTTTAAAAATTTGAAATTTCATAATCCACTTTAAAAATATTTCATTCTTATCTACAATTATATTTATGTACAAATCAAAATTCTAAAATTCATAAATATTAAAAATAATTTTCAAATTTATTATTACGAATTTTTTTATTATTCTTAAATTTATGATTATTTATTATTTATAAATTTATAATTATATATATATATATATATATATATATATATATATATATATATATATATATATATATATAAGTCTCTTAATTGAAAAAGGAGAATCATGGGTTTCAAGGAAGAATTTGTCTACATTTAGGGTTTATAATTTGGTTTCTTATAGATTATCTAAAAAGGATGTGGACCTTCTATCTCACATTTTATATTATCAAATTTAGTAAAATAAGGTGATGTCTAACACTAATACTATTCATTTTGACTAGCTTTTAGTCTATTTTTTCAGATGATTATTACTTTTTTTGAGGGTAGATAGTTTTTTGAGATTGAAAACAATTTATGTCATTATGTATTTAGTGTCTTATTGCGTTCTCACGTAATTCTAAAGGCTCCTCTAAAATTCAATAGAGAGGCACTTTTTATAGTTTAATATGGAAGATATTGTAATGTCCATCTAGTTCATAACACTTATGTTACAAAAAAGAAATAGTAAAAAAGGAAAAAGTATTTTTACATTCATTTAATTTTAATATAATAATAAAAATAATAAATCTCTCTCCCTCATATAAACCAACACTAGATCCATCTTAACTTCAGATTTGTTGAGTGTAATTGAAGGATTAAATCCTTTAAGTATAAACATTTCTTCAATTTTTTTTATTATAAAAAAGGTTTTCATATTAGAATGATTTTACCCCTTTGTTAATAGATAGATTCAAAGTTTAGATGCATGATCTACGTTAATTTTTAGTTTTGTGTTATATTAAATATTATATCGTGTTGATATATGTTAACACCAACATTATTGATAAGATATATGTTACAATGTCTTTAATATTGAATTGTAAGATATATTCTTTGGTGTAAAAAAATATCTACTTTATCTAAAAAAGTTAAAATAGAACAAACAAAAGAATGGTATGTCTAAAGTAAACTCCCTAGAATTATATGAGCATGTCTAAATTCCTTGAAACTTAAAATAATGTATTAGTATAATCATGTGATCATATCTAAATTCCCTGAAACTTAAAATAATACATTAGTAGAATCATGTAATCATGTCTAAATTCCCTGAAACTTAAAATAATGCATTAAAGGATAGATTAAGCTTCTCATATCAAAATGGTAATCAACAATGACCTCTAATATGAAAGGAAAAAAAGCTTAAAGAAATAAAAAAGACCTTGAATTCAATCTTAACTAATGAATATATGCAAATAATAATCAATAATCATTTTATTTCGGTGCCATAAACTCTTTTTGTATTTATAATTATATATATTTAAGTGTAATTTTAAATTATGATTACAAGAATAAGAGATTTTTTTAATTTTTAATAATTATTCAAATTATTAAATAATATTTTATTTATTTAAAAATCATTTAATTTAATTTTTTTTTTGTGTTTGTGGTTGTTTGAATAGTTATTTAAATTATTAAATAATATTTTGTTTATTTAAAATTATCTAATTATTATTATTGATTTACGGGTATTTAAGTCATCAAAATTAAGGGAAACCGCAACTCACGGGCATCTAAGCCGTCAAAATCACCTGACCTTAACATAGCTCGATTTTTTTGTCCCCATAAATTTCGAACTAGTGATAACAACACACTCTATCATCAATTCTCCTACACCTAGGAGACAACAATAATTATTTTATTATAAAAACAATAAAATTAACAAATAACTTTAAACACTATAAATATACATATATCTATAAAATTAACAAACAATTCTAATAAATATTTTTTAAAAATTTGAAATTTCACAATCCACTTTAAAAATATTTCATTCTTATCTACAATCATATTTATGTACAAATCAAAATTCTAAAATTCATAAATGTTAAACATTATTTTCAAATTTATTATTACATTTTGAATTTATTATTACATACGTTTATGGAGAAAAACACAAAAAAATTAGCATTCCCGAACTAGTTTGCTTTAAAACAAAGGATTCTAGATAGAATAAAAATCGAAATTTATCAAAGTATAGGATCTTGGACACCCAAAAAGTTAGGTGCAAGAAAAAAAAATTAGCATACAATAGTACATAAAAAATGTAGCAGGTCTCCATACTTAGCCAGTTTTCGGATTGCGGCTTCTCGGGATGGTGGGCTCAAAATTGCGCCTCTATTATTCCGTGCCCTACATATAACACTGAGAGTTCCGCGATATACAAATTGACAAACAGACTTGCAGACTAAAGAAATTTATCAAAAATAAATAATATATGTTACATATCTCTGTAAATTACATCAACATTTAAAAACATACTAATAACGTCTATTACATGGGTTTGTAGAGAAAAACACAAAAAAATTAGCATTCCCGAATTAGTTTGCTTGAAAGCAAAGGCTTTTGGACACAAGAAAAATCAAAATTTATGAAAGTATAGGTTCCTAGACACCCAAAAAGTTAGCATACAATAGAATAGTAAGAACGTCGTGCAAGACAAAAAAATAGCATACAATAGGACACAAGAAATGTAGCAGACCTGAATTAGTTTTCTTTCTAACAAACAAGAAAGTTTCCTGGACACCCAAAATGTATACAATAAAGGCATTCCCGAATCAGTGTTCTTTAGAATTTATCAAAAATTAATAATGTGTGGTACATCTTTCTGGAAATTTAAATGTGTTTGTCATATAGATTGGGATTGGGGCTCCCGTGGACCATAAAAAGAAATAAGTACAAGAATTAGGAATGTCGAAAGAATAAGTGTGTGACAGTAGAGAGGAAGACCTAAAAATAAGAAATTAGAAGTTATGAGTCTTTGGTTACAGTTTTCTATTTAAAGAGGTCATAAGTGGATTGATAAAAAAAACAAGATGACACTATAGACTTAAATTGGATTGATAAAGAAAACAAGATGCCAGTATAGACTTACTATGAAGCCGATGCATTTTTTTTGCTATCGTCGATGGTCAGTGGAGTCCTGTCGTCTAGTTGTTGCCCTTCCTGGATGAGGTTGTCAATTCTTTGTTGGAACCATTCTTCGATGTAGCTTCTCATGGGGGCCATGTTGATTTCATTCCTGATTTCTATGTTGTAAAGGTTGTTTTCTAATTTCCTTAGATAAATTGAAATACTATAAAGACTCTGTTCAATTTCTTCATTGTGTGCCGCATAGTCCAGTACCCAGCGTTCGTTCTCATCTAGATGATGTTCAAGTATTCCGTAAATTTTTTTTAAAGACAACCCCTTTAAAATATCAACTTGTTCTTGGAAGGCTTCTTTGGTCATTGACAAGGATTTGAGAATTAAGTTTGGGTCTTGAACCTCGTTGGTACTTCTGGCTAAGTCCATTTGGAGCAAGCTTGTGAATAAATATTCCTTTTCTGATATGACTTGTTTACATGGCCTCACAATGAGCTCCAGGTTGTTAATTTTCTTTTTCCAGCATGCTTTTAATTTTTTGGTCTGCTTTGGGGAGGGGAGTTTCTCTTGTCTTCTTTTCAGTTCTGATGTGTTGGTGGCATAGTTGGAAAAATGGGTCAGCACCTGTTCACAAAAATGCTGATCATTTTTTAAATTGGCCTCCAAGTGTTCCAGGAAATCACTTGCCTTCTTTCGAAGGAAACTAAATTTGCGATGTTTCCCAGGCTTCAGTAACCAACTACATTATTTTGTTGATGTTATTCTCTACAAGGGCTAGAGAGCATGCAAGGAGGGTAGACGATACTTTCATCTTGGCTGCAGTGGTAACAGGCACAATGTTTTCCAAAGGACTGGCAAATTCTGGGGTTGCAATGAAAGCCTGCTCAAATTCATTGAGGCGGTCTTTCAAATTGGCATTTTCTGTTTCAATTCCTCCAATGGAATCACGAATAATTTCACCGGTTACTTGGTGAAATGAGGATATTTTGGACGACCACATTTTCCTAAATTTAATCTCTGTGCAAGATTTTCCTTTTATGTTTGTTACATCTCTCTTTTCAATGACCATACTTTTATATTGGTTGTCAAAAACAATGCTCTAGAATACGAAGGATTCATCTTCATAAAAAAATTTGGTCTCAGATATTTCCACTGCAAACGACCCAATTTTCTGCATGTGCTCAGTTTCAATTTCAAGGTGCAACTGCTGAATTTCAACTTCTGGATCCTCCGCCTTCCCTGCATTGTTTTTTCTCTTCTTTTTCGATGGAATTTTGTGAGAACTATCAATTTTTATACGAGGAGGGTTCTTATCTACTCCTCCATTTAGTGGGGATGCAAGACATCGATAGATACTATGAAACATTTGTGAACCGTGGTAGAGTGAAGCTTGTGAGTTCGAGGAGTCTTCTGTAGAATTGTAGATCACAAAATTTATGAGTGCAAGATGTACATCTCAGAACAAGAAGAAGCAGAGTTCGAAACCGCTAACCCGGAAACCACAACCATAAAATTGACTAAATATGGAAAGCAACAACGGTCGGTCAGATTCGTCATGTGATTATATAGATGGAGATAAAGATATGTCATCCTGCCAATGCTGGAACCCGCGATTATAGAAAGGTGACTAAGTATATAACCAGAGAGCCATAATACACAGGAAGAAGAAAATGGAAAAAGGACTAAGGATTCTGTAGTGGAATTGTAGATCACGAAAATTTTGAGTATAAGATGTGAACCTGGTAGTCAATTTGTATATTGTGGAGTGTAGGATGCCAACTGTTCCATACCATTGTGTTGAGTTGTCACTAGTAAGAGAACAACCAATATATAATAGGAATGAGATGAAGTTAGTGAGGATGGAAGGTAGCGACAGATACTTTGAAACATTAGTGAACAATGGTAGAACAAAGCTTGGTGCGAACCTGAAATAGTATCCAAGAGTTGGACATTTTGTGAACCTGGAAGTAGGAGGATCCAAAACAGGCTGAAAAGGTATCTGCAGAAGACACGAGACCCCGATGCTCAAATTGTATCACTACGAACATTTGAATGCATAATATGTAACACGGAAGAGTGGACGATTTCAGAATCCGGTAGTCAATTTGTATATTGTAGAGGGTGTTATGCCAACTGTTTCATACCTCTATGTCCAGTTGTCACTACTAAGAGCTAATTTAGTATTGAAAATAATTTTTTAGATACTGTTAGATACTTGATAGGGATTACCATCCATAAACAATGGCAATCTCGACCCCGCTATCCCTGGACTCCGTGTGCCAATTTGTATATCGCGGAACTGGGAGCGTTGTTTGGAGGACATGAAATAATAGAAGTGCAATATTGACGTAGCCAGTCCATAGATCTGCTTGTCAATTTGTATATCGCAAAATTCTGGGTGCTATTTGTAGGGCACATAACAATGGAGGCCCAATTTTGAGCCTGTCTACTTGAGAACCTGCGATAAAAAATCTAGCTAGGCATGGAATGCTCAATCCATACATGCTCTATAAAATATCATGTATGTTGCAGACTCCTGACCCTCGGGCCAAGATCCGCGCAGGATCATTCTAAAACCTACCCCCTTTAGTCCGATTAACTCTTCAATTCCCCACAGAGAATCCCACACACACATAATGGTGTTTTTCCATAGGTCCTTATGAGTATGCCAGTGTGATCAAACACTAAGCATCAACCCAAATCTCCTGACCAACAATATGATCGTGCCCTTTGCCGAATCAGGATTTTGGGTTTCGCGGTATCGCGATTCTTGTTGTCGAGTTTCATGTCTCTTCAACCTCTGAAACCCGAAATGTCGAATTGCTGAAATCATTGGCTGCATCCTCCTCCACAACTGCGTCGCATTTCGCGACTTCGGGAATTCCGATGCAAAGGACCCCGATTCCTTGTCTTCGAAAACACCGAAATGTCAAATCCCGATACGTTCGGAAAAGGCTTTCTCCCCAACGGTTATGAACGAGACTCTTTCATCGATTCAGAGTTTCATACTTCGTGATTTTGCGAATCCTGATGCAAGGCTTCTTGACTCTCCAACCTTCGAAACCACGAAACGGTCAACGAAAATTGACACTACCTGGCAACGAGTATGCACCACTTGTCTTCTCAGTTGTTCTATGTCCCCATCATGGATTCCTGCCACCTGTCTCTCTTCCCGGTTTTCGGGACTTGAACAAGTCTTCAATTGTCGTTCCCTTACCACTTCGAAATCCTGAATTCTGAAATGGCGCCTTCTATGGAATCAATGACTAATAGCCTCCCTTTAGATCCGACGGCCCACATTATTTCAGGCTTCTGGGTACCGGGAGTTCAAGACTCTCAATTCCAAACCACTATCTTCTTGGGTTCCCGAACCCTGAAACACCGAAATACCGAAACACCACTTTACCGATACTTTATGTTTTGCGACTTCGGGGTTTCTTATGTGAAGTTCCTCGAATCCTTGTCAACGAGAATGTCGAAACCCCGATCCTTGAAATGTCGAAATGCCACTTCAAGGATATTCCAGGTTTCACAACTTCAGGGTTTTCAATGCAAAGACCCCTAGCTCCTTGTCATCAAGATTCCCAATATTCCAAATCTTGAATTCCTGAAATCCCAAAATTCCACACTTAACAATCCTTTTCGCGATCCGGGAGTTAGAGTGACCAAGGATTTTGGCTTACACTCCAGACTTATGAATTTTGAATCCCCGAAATGATTTGACGCTCAAAACAGATCACGATCAACTTTCCACGTTGATTCCTGATACCAAAGTGATGGGTTCACCCAGCTTCTAACCACCTTGCAACTTCACTGGATCCTACGGTCCTTGCAACTTCATGAGTTCTCCATAGAGAATTTCAACCATCTGATTCACTCCTCAATGAATCTCTGTGAAACGAGCCAATGTCTTTCGTCGGGACTTAACCTTCTGCACACTGATTCAGCTCCCCGTCTTCCTTTGAATACTTCAAAGGCACTGACCCTGCTGAGCTTTCTATTTCAACCTCAAGTCTCGAAAGGACTCCTACACGCACTCTTTGCGGCACTCTTTCAAATACTTATGTGTATTTGATTCTTCGACTCTGTGCACTCTCAACAACAACAGTCTTTCACTCTTCAACCTTAGTTGATAAATTCTAAGGCTTCAACTAGCCTGCGCACACCTTGCACGACTTCTGTGCTCCACCTGCACTTCTATGGGAAATGAGAACAACGATATCTCTCCTGATATTTCTGAGACAAAACTCAGACTTTTGTCAATGCACACATTGTGGACATTTCACTGCACTCCTTGCAGGAACTCTCAGGATGAGAAACAATTGAAACTCATTCTTCTCCTCTTTTAGACTTCATATACTTAACATGAAATCACACATTCAACATAGCATTGAAACAAATGCATAACAGAAAGAATAAAACAACTGTAAGCATACCATTCAACATATGTAAACAACAAACATCATAACACCATGAAATCTAAATCAAAGCTTCATATATTAACTCAAGTGCTCCTGTACATGGGTTCTTCTCTATAGCTCTCTGCTACAACTCTCTTCTTCTTCTTTATGCTAATGATACAATAATACAAGAGTGAGGGTGTCTATATATGTTTTCCCTCCTACACTCTAAATGGTCTAATCTCTTAATTCCAATCTACCTACTTTCACTAACAAACTTAAATGCCTATTACAATTTGACAGATGAAAGTAATTCCCCCAGATCTATTCATATCTCCTAGGTATAAATGCAAAGTACACCTTCTTCCTAACTATTACATTAATGCTTTTAAGTTCAAAATTCAAAATGTTGTTCATAAAAACGTGCTCTTTTTCCATCTGCGCATCCAGCTGCTACGTTGGCTAGGCGTGTGCTTTTGGCTTTGTACAATGCTCCTGCATCATACTCCCTTGCTTGAAAATTTTCATGAATTCCTGTTCATGAGCTCTTGCACGGTCTGTCAATGCTTATGAATTTATAAGAGTGACCCTCTTAATCAATACATTTGGATATAAATTTCATACATCAATGCTAAGAAGATGTATATATCAATTTTCTATTTTTACCCTATTAATTTTACTTTTTATAAGAAAAGCAATCTAGATAGAAATTGTCCCTATAATAATTTAGAATAATATATTTATAGTTTGAAAAATGAAGGTAATATCCTCCTGCTAGGTGACTTTAATTCTATGATTGCAACTAACCAAGCTACTCTTTTAAGCAATGATTCAAACCATAATCCTTTATGTCTAGATGAGGACCTTGTTTTAGCTAATAGCTATAAAAGAAGCTCTAAAGACCCAATTGATAATTTGTTTGATACTGAGCTAGTCAAGCTCTATAGCTCTCAAGACCTTGTAATTTGCAATGGACTAATGAAGTGGGAAAACTCCAATGAGATGACTTGTATTCATGGACTAGGTAGTAGTGTGTTAGATTATCTGATACTCGATATCCCCGTTTCCAACCAAATAATAACTTTTGACCTTTTAAACGACCATGAACCCAACTCTGATCATAGATATGTTGATTAATTGGGTTGGTTTTCATTGATGTCAACCCTTGAAGAAAGTATGGTAGAGAATTTCGGTAGCACAAAGGTTTGGGTAATGGACCCAAGTTTGTTTGATAGATAATGGTATGAGTTTTGATATATTTGTAGGTAAAAATATTCTAGATGGATAGTACATGTCATTTCATTTCCGGTGGTATGTGGAATGTCACATAAATCCTCACGGTTAGAGAGTTATAGCCATGTGAAGTTGGAGAACCCTCATGAGTCATCTAGAAACCCCAAAAGGTCAAAGTAGTCAAAGTGTTTGCAAAGAAGAAATTATTTAAATAATAAAGTGAAGTTATGAGTGTACTATAAGTCAAAGAGGATGCAAAAAAATTTATTTAAATAATAAATTTAATGAAGAAATTACTAATTATGGAAAGTGGTTAAGTTAAGTGGACAAGTGGTTATAAGTGGTTATAAGTGGGTTAACCCTAAAATAAAGAATGTGGGTTAAGATGGTTAGAAGGTAACCCCTTGAGGAAGCTACATAAAAGTATAAATAAAAGGCAAGGTTATCTCATTCAAATCACACTTGAATATCACTGAATATCTATTTTTTTGAAAGGTTATTTGGGCAAGTATTATTGATAGAGAAAAGTGCGACAAAAAAAAGTGTGGCAGGAAAACTGCGAAAGAAAAAGTGCGGCAGGAAAACTGTGGCAGAAAAAGTGCAGCACAAAAATTGCAGCACAAAAAATGCAACAAGAAAAGTGCGGCAAAAAAAGTGCGGCCAAAAAACTATGGAAGAAAAAGTGCGGCAAGAAAAGTACAACAGAAAAAGTGCGGAGGAAAATTCGTAGCAGGAAAAGTGCGACAAAAAACCACAGTAGAAAAAGTGTGGCAAAAAAATCGTGGTAGAAAAACCACGGAAATAGAACGTTACAAGAAGAAAAAAAGGTATGGTTCTCATATGTGTAGTGTTGAATTTATGAATCAAGTTGAGGGTTTTCCTTGTAAATATGTTGGTTTCCCTCTTGGGAGTTTATGGCTTGATGTAGAGTTGATCTTAGGCAGATCTACTGAAGTTTAGTATTGGTTCATGTTTGAGGGATTTTGGTTGAGGTATGTTGTTGAAGTTATTGGTACATATAGAGGTTGTATAAAAGTGAGGGTCTAGCACATGGTTTGAGTGTGGTATAGTGTTTGAGGTATATGTGATCATATCAGATTGATTGATGAGTATACAGTGATAGGTTTATCAGTGACATATTCAGTTTCTACATTTGGGTACATGGTTGAGACAAGTAGTTGATGAGTTGGCACATACATGAGGTGTATAGTTGATGATGTTGGTACATCTTGATGAGTCATAGTTTATGTGTATTTGATGCATGATTGATACATATTTGGTGCATGGTTGATGCACTCGTTGATGGTACAGGTTGAGGTACAGGTTGGTGCATGGTTGATGTACTTGTTTATGGTACAGGTTGATTACAGGTTGTTTGGTATAGGTTGGTGCATGTTTGATGCACTTTTTTATGGTATAGGATGATTACAAGTTGTTTGGTACAAGCTAGTGCATGGTTGATGCACATGTTTATGGTACAGGTTGATTGGTATAGGTTTACAAGAGTATATTTCACAGTGATAGTGTGACACTGGTTCCATCATTCTACTTATACAACAGGGCAGTTGGATGGGGCAAGAAAATGTGGTTGTAGCCACCATCTGGTTGTAGCCGTAGAACATAGGGGGTTGTAGCCTCCTTCTAGTTGTATCCAGAGAATTGGGGAGTTGGAGCTTCCCTCAGGTTGTAGCCTGACAAACTAGGGGGTTAGAGCCTCCTTCCAGTTGCAGCTAGAAAACAAAGGAAGTTGGTTCTTCCAATGAATGTAATTCTTAAAGACATATAAGAAAAACCATTCTGTGGTTTTCTCCCACTTTGGGTTTCAACGTAAAAACACTCGTGTACTGTGTATGTGTATGATTGCTCATTTGTTCATTGTTTATTTACTCTGCAACTATTAGATGATAATGCTAAATTGATATAACACTTGCATTTTATTGTGAAAAAGGATTAGATTGATCTATTACTGATTCACCCCCCCTCTCATTAATCCAACAAGATATTTAACCCTAACTCTAAACTTTTCCTTGCATAGGAGCATCATTGAAGATAATTCTAATAATCAAAGACAATTGTTCTTTGAGAAAAGTAAGTTGACCTTGTATTAAAGGATTTAAGTATTGAATTACATCTCATAACTTATAAGGACAACATTGAAGACCCCTATCATAATTTTAAAACTACCCTTTAAACTTCTATTAATGAGTTCTCTTTCAAGGTGTCATGTAAAAATAATAATAGAACAACCAACCCTTGGTATGATAAAGAATGTAAGATTGCTAGGAAATTCATTAGGGATGCTTCTAATGAGTCCTTAAAACTTGATAAGATTAATACGTACAAATCCCTAATTAAAAGGGAAAAAAATGTATTATATCAATAAAAAGAAATAACAACTTTCACAACTATCTAAGCTTGATCCTAATAAGTTCTGGAGGCAAATTCTAATCCGCAATAGTAAAGAAAATAATATGATTCCCTTAAGGGATTGGAATTCCTACCTTAAAATTCTTTACGAGTTCCCTAATTCCATGGACACCATTTCTATTGTCCCTACAAAGGATGAAGTTTTTTCTTTGGATGACATAGAGTTCAAAGTTAAAAGGCTTGCAAATGGGAAAGTTGAGGACATTGAAGGATATCAAAATGAAATTTTTAAAATCAGAGGGCCTATCCTCATCCCTCACATACACAAGCTCTTCAATTTAACAGTCAAGCAGGGCTTCCCTAAACCCTAGATGCAAAGCCTCATTGTTCCTGTATTTAAAAATGGGGATAGAAACCTTCCCTCTAATTATAGTACCATTATGATTAGCCTGATTTTTGCCAAGATTTATGGAATTATTTTGGAAAGAAGATTAGCCTTTGGCTAGAAAGTCACAATAAAATAGCTAAAGGACAGGTCAGGTTTAGGAGATATCATTTAACTGTGGACCATCTTGTTACCTTTAGTATCATTGTATAAGAGTTCTGCAATACTAAAACCAATCTTTTTTGTTGTTTTGTTGACTTTAGAAAATCTTTTGATACGGTTCCCAGGAAAAACCTTTGGGATAGGTTGGAAGAGATAAAGTTCCTTTGGAGTTGAGGGTCGCTGCAATAAGGCTGTATGAGAATGTTATTTCCAAGTTTAATAACACCGAGGGCTGGTCGAAAAATATTAACTGCAATATTGGAGTCAAGCAAGGTTGTCCCTTGTCCCCTACCCATTTTGGCATATACATTGACAAGTTAGAAGATTGCTTGGAAGAAGCAACTCGTGTCGGCCTTAATCTCATTGGTATATTCATCAAGCTTCTTCTTTATGTTGATGATATTGTTCTTATGGTGAGGAGTCCCCATAATTTTGGAAAGAAATTAAGAATCCTCAAGGATTTTTTCTCCAATACGGGTATGATTGTTAATACTGACAAGACAAAGGTCATGATCATTAAATCTAATAATATCAATTAGGATACCTTCTTATATGAAAACAACAACTTGGCAGAAGCGACTTCATACAAATATCTTGGAATCGATATTCGCCACAAGCTCAACTAGAATTATAGCATTGAGAAAAGGATTATTGGGGTATGGAAAGGTTATTATGGGCTTGAAAACAAATGTCAATCGACCGATCTTTGGATATGGAATAATAAGAAACTCATATTTGAGACTCTTGTTACACTCGTTATTCTATATGGATGTGAATTATGAGGATGCAATATCTATTGTGAATCCTGGAGAAAGATATAGCAAATCCAAAAGAATCTTATAACCTATAATCTCAAAATTAAAGGAAATACACCATATACCGTCCTCCTCTTAGAGACAATCCTTTCCCCCATTGAGAGAACGACTATGACTAGATACCTAATGTATAAGAACAAGTTAAACAACATGGAATACAAGAGGATTCCTAAAAAAAATTCAAAATCCAGTTGTAACCACCTTCAACTCAAGCGAGGATGGCATAAAGATTCCTAGTCTTGGCTAAGTCATTGGGGAATCGTGGAATAGACTGTTTTCAAGAATAAGGATACTATTAAAAATATCATTAAATCAAAATTTAAAGAGAAAATGTGGTGTGACAAAGAGTTAGAGGAAAACATAAAATTAAGGTATTATAAGGATGTAATCAACCCTAATCTATAAGATCAATTATCTCTCTGATTTGACAAGTGTAAAGAAAAAAATAAGCATTGCTAAGATAAGAACAAATTCTCACGAGCTCCATAGTGAAACTAGGCATTGGTCAATTCCTAAAATTCCATGGGATGAAAGAGTGTGTCACTTTGTGACACTAAGAAGGTTGAAGATGAAAAATACTTTCTCTTAGATTGTCCAGCCTATAGTCCGATAGACCAATTTGATCTGAGTGAACTAGTACTACTACTCCACCAATAATTATTTAAAAAAAAATATAAAATATATTTTATATTACTAAAATAACATCTTTCCATATATTTAAAGATCCTAAAAAATCATATATTTTTAATTCTTAATTTTTCTATTAATTTGCATATTTAAAAATTTTAAAACACAATATATTTTTAATTATTAAAAAACTTTATTAACTAAATGTAATTATAATTGATTTATACAATAAAATTTATTATTTTTTTAAATAATGATTAAAAATTAACAAAGTCTTTTATTCTTGTAATCATAATTTAAAATTATACTTAAAAATATATAATTATAAATACAAAAATAATCTATGGCACCGAAATATGGCACCAAAATAAAATGATTATTGATTATTATTTGCATATATTCATTAGTTAAGATTGAATTCAAGGTCTTTTTTATTTCTTTAAGCTTTTTTTCCTTTCATATTAGAGGTCATTGTTGATTACCATTTTGATATGAGAAGCAAAATAAAATGATTATTGATTATTATTTGCATATATTCATTAGTTAAGATTGAATTCAAGGTCTTTTTTATTTCTTTAAGTTTTTTTTCCTTTCATATTAGAGGTCATTGTTGATTACCATTTTGATATGAGAAGCTTAATTTATCCTTTAATGCATTATTTTAAGTTTCAGGGAATTTAAACATGATTACATGATTCTACTAATGTATTATTTTAAGTTTCAGGGAATTTAGATATGATCACATGATTATACTAATACATTATTTTAAGTTTCAAGGAATTTAGACATGCTCATATGATTCTAGGGAGTTTACTTTCGACATACCATTCTTTTGTTTGTTCTATTTTAACTTTTTATATAAAGTAGATATTTTTTTACACCAAAGAATATATCTTACAATTCAATATTAAAGACATTGTAACATATATCTTATCAATAATGTTGGTGTTAACATATATCAACACGATATAATATTTAATATAACACAAAACTAAAAATTAATGTAGATCATGCATCTAAACTTTGAATCTATCTCTTAACAAAGGGGTCAAATCATTTTAATATGAAAATCTTTTTTATAATGAAAAAATTTGAAGAAATGTTTACACTTAAAGGATTTAATCCTTCAATTACACTCAACAAATCTGAAGTTAAGATGGATCTAGTGTTGGTTTATATGAGGAAGAGAGATTTATTATTTTTATTATTATATTAAAATTAAATGAGTGTAAAAATACTTTTTCCTTTTTTACTATTTCTTTTTTGTAACATAAGTGTTATGAACTAGATGGACATTACAATATCTTCCATATTAAACTATAAAAGTGCCTCTCTATTGAATTTTAGAGGGGCCTTTAGAATCACGTGAGAACACAATAAGACACTAAATACATAATGACATAAATTGTTTTCAATCTCAAAAAACTATCTACCCTCAAGAAAAGTAATAATCATCTAAAAAATAGACTAAAAGCTAGTCAAAATGAATAGTATTAGTGTTAGACATCACCTTATTTTACTAAATATGATAATATAAAATGTGATATAAAAGGTCCACATCCTTTTTAGATAATCTATAAGAAACCAAATTATTTACAAATTCTTCCTTGAAACACATGATTCTCCTTTTCCAATTAAGAGACTTA
>JASDQU010220872.1:0-14578 GCA_032191745.1 Picea mariana
TTCCAAGCCTTCCCTCACGGTTATGGCTCTCTTCATATTGTTCATCTTTTATTGGTAGGGTACTCCACTGCGCGTTCTTCTAGTTGTTTCCATGATCTGCTTGATCTGGTCTTCCTCCATCATGATTGGATCCAAGGCCTCCTCCTTCTTTCATTTATGCATCTCTTCCTCCATTTCTTTGTCTCTTATCAGTACTTTCCCCCTCCCCCCATGCACGCAGGGAAGTTTAGATGTCTAAGGCAATTGTCATTACACCTTTGTTATACAGTAACATCTTGATTGAAGTGTACAACAATATAATATGCCTATCTCGAGGCCCCTTCAGAAACTCTTGCTCTGCTGCATTGTAAGACTTCACAGTATCTACTACAGTTTCTGTGATAAATTCTGCAACAATGTTGTCTAACCAGAAATCTATTGCACGCATAAATTTATTGTCAACTTGTTGTAACTACATGATCTCAATAGGATTCCATTCTAGTTGTGGGATCTGATTTTTAGGGTGGTTGTCTTTCAACCTCAATATACATTCCTTCAACACATGCAAGAAATCATAGAAAAATACTTCATGCAAGCCGTTGAATATGTACTAGTCCAAATATTTGCGTGGTGTTGACTTCGGATTTCTATTGTCTTTCTGCGCAAATTCCAACTCCTTTTTTTTCAACCAGCTCTCGATCTATGCCTTCGTTGAGTTCCATGGTCTCAACATCCACTTTTATATTCTCATTCTTTTCATGTTGTGTCACCAGATCTTCACGACTCTTCAGAAGATCTCATTCACTCAATCCCTTTCTGTTCCAACTGGCAACAAAACCATTTGTTGGATTTTTGGTTACTCTTGCTACCATTCTTGGGATAACCTACGTTCATTTCCACTTTGGTTTCCAAAAAAAACTCCCTAAAACTATTGGCCCTCCTAGTAAACCAGAAGGAAACACAACGCACATGATGCACTATGCAGTCTTACCCAAGATAGTTCTTATGGGTGGTTACAATGCTCAGGTGCTTGTAGCTTGGGAATGAGTGGGGATATGTGATTGTACCTTGTGATGTTCATTTATTTAATCTAACATGCAAGCTATCTTTATTATTTTTTTATTCTTAATCATGCAGGTAAAATATCATATCTAACTAATTCGTTCATTTATCTAACATCTAACCATCAACACCAAAGAATATATATAACATTTAGTCACATAACACAAGGTCTACCATGGTTCACCCCTCTTGGGCTACCTCCACAATATTTGGCTATTCCACTCTTTTTTTATCTTTTGGTCTAAAACTACAATGCTATGTGCATTACAAATCTCCATCAAAACAGGTTGAGATATTACAATGAGGTGGACTAGATGACACTAGACTCCTCAGCCTAAGATCTAACCCTTGATATCTACCTTCATCCCTCTCCTCATCTCAGCATCTTACAAAAAATAGATTGGAGTAATAGTATGATAAAAATGACAACCAACATGACATCCAACTCTGCACCTCATAACTCTCTTGAATACAACAACAAACCATCCAAAAACCCCAAACAACCCCCAAAATAGACCTCCTAGGTACCTACTTATAAATATTTTCAGCTTACCAACCATTACATTCTCTTACGAAAACCCTAACCCTATCTTGGATATTTCTTCTTGCATGTGTGCCTCACATGCCTTCCTCTTCTACATGCACATTTGTTTTGAATGTATTGATTTTCTTGCATGTGCATATGCCTTACAAGTGTTTCTTCTCCTACATGCACATCTGCCTCCCACGTGATTTTCTCTCAAAGTTGGACTGCGACCAAAATAGATGGCCAAACAGTGGTTGTCAATCGGATGATCGTACATATCTTTTGAATGTACAATTCAAAGCACCCCCACACATGGGATGAGAGTCTTCCCTATGTCCAACATAGCTACAACCGAGCCTTGCATAACTCAGCTGGCCATAGCCCTTTTCAGGTGGGGTTGAGATTCCAACCATTGGGCCCCATGGATGTTACACTACCCCTGGTGACCATCTCGGCCGACTCATCCCCTGCTCCACCAAAAGATGACAAAGACACCCAGTTCATTGAGTGGATCCAACACATCCGCCAATAGGTTCAGGATATTCTATAGAAGTTTAATGCCAAGTACAAGCATCGCCATGATCAACATTGAGTGCCACATAAGTTTCAGGTGGGTGATAAAGTTTGGTTGCACTTACAAAAAGAATGCCTTATAGAGACCCACCGGAAGTTTTTCCCACTCTATTATGGGTCATACACAATCCCCAAGGTTGTGGGTGACAATTATTTTGAGCTCAACATTTCCCCTTTCCTTGGCCTGGACCCAGTCTTCAACGTGGCTCTCCTTCAGCCATATTTCCCACCATTATTGGACACCTCAGAGATAGAAAAGCAGTTGAAACCAATAGAACTCAACCCTAAATGCATGCAACAAGAATCCAATGATCATATTGTGGACACACAAATCAAGGGCACTCGACAACAAATGATCCAGCTTTATCGAGTTGTCAAATCAGGGCTACTCCTGCACCAAGGCAAGTGGCTCACCCATGGCTAAATTCATCAGAAATTTCCTCATCTGATGGGGGAACTCAATGCAATGGATACCATTTATTACTAAGGAGGGTGGATTGATCCATATGTATTTCGGTGTCCTCCCACCTATTCCAACTGGTTCATTTTGGCAGTTTTTCAGTTTGGTAGTTTTTTCCTAGTTTTTAGGTCCTTGACTTCCGGGGCCATTTTGAGGACCTAAATAGTGTTTTTAGGGCTCGCCATAGTCAAATTGTCGATGGAGTTCGAGTTTGAGAGTATCATGTGTAGTCCTCGGATATACCTTTCCAATGTGCTATCATGTGCCTAAAACAAATATTGTATGCAAAAGTTACGACCTCAGGAAGTTGATGTACTAGCTTTTACCCCAATGGGGCCCACATGAATTTTGGTGCTTCATATCCTAGGGTTAGATTTTTGGATGTCTAGGGTTTTTGAATTCATTATTATTGTAAAATTGCCTTCAAAGCCTCATTATAATCATCTTCTTGTGAATGACTGTAATTGTCACATCTCTTCTCAGAGATAAGCCACCACCATTCCAACAAGCTTGTTTTCCGCTGCATTTTACAGTTTCATCTTATTTCCTTATTGAATAGAAAACCAATTTTACTATATTTATGTTATTCTATGTTAAGAATATTTCAATAATCAATATTCATTTTGTTCTTCTCATAAAATATGGATCATGCCATTTGGACTAAAGAATGCACCAGCCATATTTTCAAGAGTAGTCATAGCTTATTTTAAGGAATTCATACATCAATTTCTAGAAGTATATATTGATGACTGGACTGTATACAGTCTATTAAAATATCATGTAGAAGTGTTAAGAATCATGTTGGAAAGATGAAGGCAATGTCAGATCTCATTAAACATTAGGAGATGCATTTTTGGGACACCTTTTAGAATATTGTTGGGACACATAGTGTGTAAACAAGGTTTACTAGTGGATCATGCTAAGATTGCAGTCATTGTAAATTTACCACCACCAAAGTGCATCGATTAAGAGAAACAATGGGAAATAAAGGTTATTATAGGATGTTCATAAAGGGGTATGCACATATTACTACACCAATGGAAAAACTATTAAAGAAGGACACTCGATTTCAATGGAATGAGGATTGTCAACAAGGATTAGAAACCTTAAAAGAAAATATGGTCACAACACCTATCCTAGTATTCCAAGATTGGGAAAAGAAATTTCATGTGCATGTAGATGCATCAGCCATAACACTTGGATAAATTTTGGCATAGCTAGGAGCAGGGGAATTACACCATCCTATAACCTTTGCAAGCAGAAAATTGTCAGAATCAAAGAAAAATTACAACACCACAAAAAGAGAATGCTTAGCCATGGTATATCCACTTTAGAAGTTTAGGAACTACTTACTAGGTAAACAATTTAAAATGTTCATAGACCATTATACCCTCAAATATCTACTCAACAAGCCAGTGTTGGGGGGGAGGATCTATAGATGGCTATTTTTATTCCAATAATTTGATTTTGAAGTGATCGTCAAACCAAGGAAGATGAATGCAGGACCTGATCACCTGTGAAGGGTAACTAATGGAGAGGAACCTAGTAACTTGGAATACAATTTCCCTGATGCACAATTATTTTTAGTACACGTAGTTGATGAATACTTTACTAATATTATCAAATACTTAAGTACAGGGATTGCACCATAGGAGTTTAGCACTGTACAGAAGAAAAATATAGTAATCAGAGCTACATACCATCAAATTATTGTAGGACATTTATACAAGATGGGTGTTGTGTTGGTTTTGTCATATGGGTGAGAAAAAACACAACACTTACTTGCCTAGTTAAGTCAGCTAAACAAGAAAGAGAGTTGTGAGTTGATTCGATAATCAAACATGCACAAAAGAAGGAAATAAAAATAAGAGGAAAAAAATGTTAGAAAAACTTGCAAGAACTAGAACCACAAAAAAATGACAATCATGTAGCTATCAATGGATCAATGTATTGATAGGCTAGCACCATAGAGAAAGGTAGGGACTTATGAATCCCCTCTTCCTCCTTGGGATGGCTCTTGAATTCCCTAATAAAGAGCCTTCGCTTCATGCAATGGCAAGTAACAATGGTGAAGAAATACAATTCTAATCCTCTCAAGAGGTGAGTGGAATGGTTGTTGCTATAGTGCTTGAATGATTCAAAGAGAAATAAGGATTCTCCAAGAAGAATTATTTCAGCATAAAAATATCTTGAAATTATTATTTTTCTAGCACACCTATGGCACATATTTATGGTGTCCATTCATGGAAAGATATAACTAGTTCATAATGTGAACAAGGGACCTTTAAGGGTACTTCCTATCCCTTGACTAGCCTCCAAGCTAGATTTCTCTCAGATTTGAGTGTCAAATCGTGTTGAGGGTCGGACTGGAAGTGGTTGAGAGGACGACTAGATTCATAAATGCATTGTTCATGAGAAGTGCGTGGGTTTTCTTGTAGACAATCTTGCATCCTACGCCTTATGCACATAGTACACAACTAGGGTCTTGTTAGCCTGCACATTCTGTGCACAATGCATGTGCTTCCTTTGGTGAATTTGCACACATTTATTTATGAACAAAGTATATAGTTTTATGCCCTTTTTGATGGATTTTTATGTTGTAGGTGTACTAATTTTTGTTGAACCGTTGTTTTTAATGTTGCAGATGATTTTTTTGTTGATAATAGATGCCCTCTGATGTGTGAGATTAGGATCATACGTACAGCTGAAATACATCAATGTTTATTTTGCTGATGTTGTCATTATGTAGAAGAGTGAAGAGAGGAACTTCAAGAGTGATCCGCCGAAGGGAGAGGGAGAACTATGGGAACCAAACCTTTCTCTAGGAAAATAAATAAATTATGTATACAAACGAGGTGGGCATGCCCCATGTTCATGTCATGAAACCAAAATGTGGGACTGTAACTGAAGGTGTATGATGATGTATATAGTTGCATCGCCCTCAGGGGTGGTCAAGAATGACAAATGACAATTTTGAATGGTGAATTGTCTCTGAATTGAGTAATGGATGAGGGTAAGAAGTCTCGATGACTTGCAGGCATTGATGTCCTATCAAATTCAGAGGTCTTCAACTGGTATGGAAAATTGCAACGGTCACATAGTAAGACCCTCCTTAACATGAGAGTTTTCTTAAGTCGAATGTTATGGTGGTCAACAGAATCAGAAAGAAATTATGATTCTCTCTGTTTCATCTGAGACGCCTCAATAAAAAGGTAATGAGAGTCAAGATATTGTCTCCCTTCTGGAAATTGTGTTGATGTCGACAGGAAAGGAGACAAGAAGTCAAGAAGCAAAGGGCATCTTGAAATCCACTGAGTAATATTTGATATCAAGTACTGACAGGTAACATGGATGAAGTAAGGATTCTATGGGACTCGGGATTTCCCTTAGTTGGGGTTTTGAAGGATGATTGGAAGGAACCATAAAACTGGATCTAGTGTCAGGGGGAAAACTAGACATGGGGTTAAATTGTGTTGGAGGCTGAAAAAGTGGGAAAACTCGGAGATCGTGTTTATGTGTATTTGGGATAATTGGGGTTTCTCAAAGATGGATATATGAAAAAAGGGTGAATGTCTCAATCAAGGGATACATAGGTTGCTTTTCTAGGTTAAAGAAGGCCATCGGGGATGATGACTAAAAAACTATGTATATGCTGCAAACAAGGGATTTATACAGATACCTAAATGAATAAATAATAATTTGGGTTGAGTATATAGATACAAAAATGGGTGCCCCAGTGAAAGATGAATTGGCCTATTTAGGGTGCAATCTTGTGAAAGGGAACTGATGGAGGGTGGGCCCCCCATGGGTGGGTTTCTGTATTAGGTAAATGGATGGAGGAAAATATGTAGATGGGAAAACTGATGGTGGATGAGATGGAGCTATAATGGAACTATGGGGGGGTTGTCAACGGAACTAAGTGTAGGATGATATGACCCAGGAGTCCATTGGGAAGGTTAGCAATATGATAAGAAAAAGTATGGGGTTCATTCTCTGAAGGTAAAAAACTATCGGGACTCCCAATCCTAGGTTGTGAAAACAACATGAGTGTCAAGTTTCCAAGGGGAACTATGAATGGGACAACTCATGTGGGGGAGAGTGCTATTGGTTGACAGTACCAAAATGTGGCAAAGGTAAAGGTACTGCAAAGCTGGATGTGGGGATCGTAAAGGAAAATGTCAGAGGGTGTGACTGGGATATGCAATTGTTTACATAGGGAATAATTACATCCCAGTGTCGAACATATACTTGAAGGGGCTGTAATCTCGCTTAACAAGTACCTTCACATAAAAAGCCAAATACCCGGCGTGAACAATATCTGATGATAAAGAGAATGTAACAACCATTTTGATAAAAATGAAAGTGAGCATGTGTACCTAAACGTGGCATGAAAAAAATGCTCCTCTAGGGAGAAGTGCAGATGATAACCTAGGGAATATGAATGTGTAGATGGTTGGATCAGGATTTCATGGCTGAGAATAGTTCATAAATAGGAGGCTCTAGGCTCCTATGCCAGAATGTGGAAGTTTGGAAAAAGGGATTATATATGGATGGTGGGCCCAAAATGCCACCTCATTTTCACTGACACTATTGGTGATCTGGCGAGAGTGTTGTGAGGTGATTTGGAAGATTACAAGAGCTTGAGGCGACCGATCAAGAAGTTTCGAGAGATAGGTTAGTGACCTTATCATCCCACACTTTATAAATTTGACGGATCTTAGTTAGGGAATGTACAGAGGGATGTACAGGTTGTTTTTAAGGGTAGGTGCCCAATAGTGTGTGGGAAATATGTGAATACCCATGCATGGGTGTGTGGGTAGGAGTCGATTTCCCGCACATTATGTGTAGGTTTAGCACAAACCGTTGTGTATTCATGAATGCGTGGTTGTTATGGGGAAACCCACGCATAATGTGTTGCTGTGAAGATTGCAGTCGTGCATATGGGTGTGTGCCATAGGTAGATAGGCATGCATTGGATGCATGCCTGTCACATGGAAAATTTCGCACTTATGCGCGACTATGGGTGTGACAGTTGTGCATTAGTGCACATATGTACGACTAACATTCATGCATAGATGCATGATTGTATTGGAAAAATTCGTGCACTATGCACTGACTCATGAACGTATGATTTATTATATTTGGATGTATGAGGTAGTTGATCAGGTGTTTTTGGGTGACTGCAGATGATCAACAGAGTTGTGATGATGTCAATCCACTCGCAAGAGAGAGAATGGGATCGTTTGAGAGAGGTTATGAGGGAGAAACCAGTAGTGCATAGACATTTGGCAGCCTACAGTTTTCTGAATTTCTTTGACTTTCCATTGATACGGTCACAAGAGTTCTTCCTGCAGTTTGTGATTTGGATGTGGAGCACTGACCTGCAGTGCTTTGTGGTACGAGGTGAGCAGTTGACATTCTCGGTTGCAGAGGATATTTATTTTTTGGCAGGACTCCCATTCTGGGGGAGGGCATTGGCGATTGATCCCCATATTCCAGGGGAGGATAGAGTAGATACTATCACGGCGTGACATTGTTCTTGGATGAACCCAATGTTGGGTTCGATAGTGTGGATTGAGGCCCTGGATGACCTATTGACAGAGTGTATAGTGGCCATGGTGGCAAGGATTTATGGATCCTTAGCCACTTAGTGGATCACAGGTGGGAATATGAAAGTGCTTGAGGAGGTATTGGATGGGGACCTGTTCACATGGGGTGTGTTGATGTAGACCCGGATAGTATCCTAGCTGAACTGGTGTCGGCGTGTTGATTTCGGTGACTTTGATTTTGGGTCAGTTTTGGTTTCTTAGTTCTTGGATAGGGTGCCCCTATTGCACCCTATGATTTTATTTCCACCATCATCATGGTGAGAGAATCAGTTGATGTGGTAGGCACATGTTTTGGCCCAACATGGTGGGGGGGAGGGTGGCCATTACTTATGACCACAGTTGCTTGAGTGTGGTGGAAAATGACACAAGTTATTTTATAGTTTCCATACATTGGTATGGATTACAAACATGATCCAAACATAGTGATACCTCCTGGGGATGACTGGGAATAGAGAGGTATGTGTGTTATCTTTATTTTTTATTTTGGTAGATAGTGTTGATCATAAATGTGTATGGATGTTGACACTATATCTATTTTTTTTATTTTTTTTAGCAAATGTCAGACCCTCGGGTTGGGAGGTTTAGGTTGTATGGGAGTCGGCTCAATGGGAGCCAGTAGAGGTGAGGGTTGGGTAGAGGCATTGATGAGATGATGCTGGTTTAGAACTGTCCAGAGAGCCATGGGGCGATGCAGCACTAGTTTTATAGGATCTATGCTGACGATTTGAGTGGGTACTACAGGGGTTCCAGAGGGCGTATGGGCCCATATATAGGACGAAGAAGTCTTGGATAATTGTGTAGGAGTACCAACAGAGTGGTGGGCAGGGGCAGATATGACGGGTTGGTTGCCTCTTGGAGCTAGAGTGCCCCCAGTTGGTGGGGTTCCTCCGGTTGATAAGGGACCTAGGGGGGAGCTCTAGAGGCACCGTGAGTGTCGAGTTGATATGTATGGGTTTGTGGGCTTGATTTTGTATAGGGTATTTGATACCTAGCTTTGTAATCATAATGATGATTATACAAGAATTATGAGCCTATTGGAATATGTGTATATATATTTTTTGTAAAATAGTGATGACCCTTTTTATATATATAGTGGATATATTGATGATCATTCTTGTCTCTATGTTTTGTGCTTATGGTTGTGATGCCTATTTCTATCTTTGATAGATATATCATGCTATGTATATGATTTTTTTAATGTGATAAATGCCAATCTAATACTAGGTTAGCCATGTGATCTTCTAATTAATTGAGATTCCTTGGAATATGTGTAAATGTGATAGAATCAAAGTTGCGAGATAGGAGTCTAACTTGCAAGTATTTGCAGAAGAGGAAAGGATCATGAACATGATACACATTGTTGAGTTGCAAGACGATGAGATGGGAATCTAACAGAACGCTAAGGTGACAAATGTGACAGTGACTGGCCTCGACGAGGAGACCAATGATGGTATCATATTCTTCTTGGTTGTTGGTGGTCGGACCTAGGAATATGATGCTAGAATGGAGTATCACATGTGAGGGGATATAGAGGGCCCAAGCAGCTAAAATGAGATTCTGGGTCCAACGATTGGCACCGTCAGCGTAACCAATGTGGTAGGCTAATGGATGATACATCTGTCAACAACACGGGTGATAGATTAAACATGAGGAGTGGTGGTGGATGTAAAATAAGACTAAAAACTATATAAATGTGTATAAGGAGAAACCTAAGGTAGGGGGGCTACGCTTAAGCATAAAAATTCTTCATGTACAACCTACTAATGGGTTCTTTGAGAGGGGAGCCATATGGAGAGGCCAATATGTAGGCGCCTTTAGTGAGGCAATGTTGGATGATGAAGGGGTCACTCCATAATGACTTGAATTTCCCATGGCCGAGAACGGCATGGGCGATATCATAGGCTAACACAAGATCGCCTTTGTTGAATGAGAGAAGGTTGACATGGCAGTCAAAGATGGCTTTGGATCATTTTTTAACTACCTCATTGTGTTCTAATGAAGATCAACGGTCTTCATCAAGGGAAGCTAAGATCAGTAGGCATTGCTCCATTAGAGCAGTGTCAAGAAAGATCTCTATGGAAGTGCGTAATGTGGGGATTTCACACTCGATCAGAAGTGTGGCTTTGATCTAATGGATGAGGTGGAACGGTGTAAAACTGGTGGCAGTTTTAACTACCATGTGATAGGCCATAAAGCTGAAAACAACATATGATGCTAGTTGGTCTTATGTTTGTTAATGGTGCGTTGCAGCATGGTTTTGAGGACTTTATTGACAACCTCGACCTACCCGTTGGACTGAGGGTAGTATGGGGAGGAAAAATCATGGGTGAATCCTAACTTTGAGGAGATTTCTACAGAGATCTTGTTCTCAAAGTGTTTATCATGATCAGAAACTAATTGTTGCAGGAATTTGAAATGGGTAATGACATGGTTGAAGAAAAAACACATTGTTGTGTCAGCAATGTTGTTAAATGTGGGCATGGCTTCAACCCATTTGGTAAAATAATCCATTGCCACCACAATGTACTTGTGTCCATTACTGGAAGGAGAATTTCAAGTCATGAAATCTATGCCCCATTTACAAAAGGGGTCGACTATGCTGACTGAGTGTAGAAGAGCAGGTGGAGCTCGTGCTTTGTTTTCATAAAGCTGACATTTATCGCATCAATTGACAGTGTTGATGCAGTCATGAAACAAAGTGGGACAGAAGTATCATGCTTGAATGATTTTTTGGGAAGTAGATATACCTAAAAGGTGACCACCACAAGTGTCGTTGTGGTATTCATTCGAGACTTTGTCGACTTCGTCGATGTTAAGACATCTTCAAAGGATGGTATATACCCTGCATCGGTACATAATGTATCTGATGAGGAGGTTTTGAGTAGCTTGATGGAGACTGCATTGGCGGTCATCTCTATAGTGGTGAGACCCAAACTTTTTTTTAGGAAGGTAGATGAGAAGGTCATCATACCAGAGGTCATCTGAGGAGATGAATAAGAGGTGTTCGTCGGGGAAATATTCATTGATCGGTGAAGCTTGGGCCTCTAAGGGAAAAGACGTAATGAGTTAGGATAGCACAAGAGATTTCTTGATTTTGGGAGTGGAGAACTTTAGATCGTATTCCTGAAGGATAACGATCCATTAGGAAAAAAATTCGTTGATCTTTCATCGGTTGAGCAAGTACTGCATGGGGTTGGAATCTGCCACAACCTTGGTAGTTCGTAGAAGAATGTAATGCCTCAGTTTTTGGACTGCGAGGAAAAATGATAATGTGAGATTTTCATCATGATTATATGTTAAGGGTGGTCCTGAAAGGTTTTTGCTAATGTATTCAATCACATGTTCATGCCCATGATCCCCTAATTGGACAAGGACTCTTGTGACTGAAATAGTAGAGGATGTAATCGTGATCAAAGGGGCATTAGATAGGGATGCATTTAAATCATCAAATGTTATTTGAGCATGTTCATCCCATCAAAATGGGATATCATGGTGCAGTAAGTGGAGAAAACCATGTGCGTAACTGTTGTAGGAAAATTCCCCTGTGGACAGGTGAATTCCCTCTTGGATCTTAGACCCCTATAAGCAAGACAGAAAAGTGCTAACATTGAACAATGAATTTCCTTTAAACATAGCTAAGATATTCAATAGAGAAGAGGAAGAAAGTATGAGTACCTTTTTACAAATTTTGTCCTCACTCAATCCAAGTTGGGCTTGATCTCCAAGTCCTTTAACGAGTCTTGCGATCCCATAAATAACAAAGACAAAGAATACTTCCTATTCTACCATGATTAGTTCAAAGCTATATTTATCCAAAAGAGACAAGTTCATGCAAATGTACACAGTCTTGAATGAAATAGTTCAAGCACATGTATTAATGAGAACAAAATAAGGTGCTTGTTGGCCCTTGGTTATGGAAGGAAGCAAAGATTAAGGAAATAAAGATGAAGTATGAACTACATAGAAGGCATATTGATTGAGAATGGGTTGAAGTGGTTAAAGAAGAAGAAAAGAAGGAGCGAAGTAAGGGAAAGAGAGTAATTGAATGAGAATATCAAGGAAGAGAGATCAAGAAAGAAGATGGATCGAGGACAACTCAGCAAATGGAAAAATCCACCAATGGATGCTTTGGAGCACCTCGCGGGAAAGAAGGAAAGAAAAGTTGGTGAAGCCCTAATAATATGGGTCAAGTGGACCTAGGCTTTTAGACACCTAGGGTTTTTTCATTTAGGGTTTTGACACTTAGAACTTGGTCTAAGGTTGTCTGAGAGTCATTGTAATGTATAGATAAAGATCTGTATGAGAGAATAGGGGTTTGTCATTGAGGGTTAAGAGAGTGATTATTGTTGTTGTGTGAGAGAAGCATTGTGTTGTGAGAGCATTATTGTAACGTGGATGTTCATCTGGGTGCACAGGGGGGGCAAAGAAAGAGAGAGAAGGAGAGAAAGAGATCTGTAGATAAGTGTGCAGATAGAATTGTATGTTTCCATTTAATATATCAAGAAATGCAGTTTTGTGGACGTAGTCCTAGGGAGAGGGTGAACCACTTATATCTTGTTGTTCTTTGTGAGTGATGTTGTGTTATTTGTCATTTGATATGTTGTTATTGCATTATTGTGTTGGATCTGAGATATAACTTGTGGAGTAAGCTTAAGTACGGTAAAGGATAACTAGATTGATGTGTGTTGTTGTTTTGGATTCACTTTGCATTTCCTCTGGTTGTAGACACATGTGTCCTACAACTCCCTATTGCTACTTTGGTTAGACTTCACCTGCTCCATAGGTGTTTCTGAAAGGTCTAGTAGTTATGGTTTTTTGGTGCTTTGTTAGAGTTGAACCCTGGGTCTTCCCCTGTGCCAACAAATGGTTCTGTTGCCGAGACCGGGATCTTCTTGAGGGAATGTCAAGGTGGTTTCCATCGAAGACAGAGATTCAAAAGTGGATAGAAGAACAAGAGAGGGACTTTATTGAAGCTTGGAACAAGAAACCTCAACTTATCATAGAGGAGTGGTTGGGAAGGTATATATTTACTAATATACATGAGATTTTCCTTGGAGGAGTTCATAAAGAGCTGTATGAGTGGTTAGCCAGGTTAGAAGATACCCAATTTGAAATTGGATCTAGACCACCTGTGGTTTGGATGTCAGAGTTGATCAAGAAGGTCAATATAGTTTATAATGTTGTGTCAAGAGTAGTAGATCACTAGTTTGATAGTACTATCAGAGGGTACATTACCGAGTTTGTTATTGACAGAGTAGAGTCATATAGCCAAGCAGAGGGATATTTCTTTAAGGGACCAAGAGGAAAAAATTTACACTTTTTGAAGTTGAATATCAAGATGCTATTGCATGAGAAGAACATCTTGAAGATATAGTAATTGGTCAGATTGAAAAGATAATTTTCAAGAACTCAGACAATGATAATGACACAAAGGTTGGACATACGTGTAGTGGGAGAACCTTCAGAGAGGTTCATATGGTGAACCTATTTGAGCAGAATCATGAACCACTAGCACAGGACAAAGGGTTCGATAGTGGGGAAGAAGAAGAGTTTTTGAACGAGGAGTATTCAGAGTTCACTAGGGAAGATGGGAGGAACACTGAAGAACCTTGCTGAGAAGAATAAAAAACTTCAGGAACTGCGCCGACTATCGAAGTAAGTACTATTACTCCTCCTGTTGTTTTAGTAGTGTTAAGTAACTAGAGTAGTTAGAGCTATTAGAGCACCCAGAGCATTGTTACCAGTAGTTCAGTACATAATCAGTCAGGAAACCTAGGAAGATCTATGGCAAATGTAATGAGGCTACTTATCTTTAGAGGACATGGATCTGAACATATTGATCAACACTGGTTCTTATGTGAATATGTATGGAGTATCAAAAAAGTCAATGACAACGCTGCTAAGAGAGCTCAGTTTAGTACTACCTTGAGAGACCACACTGTTACACATAATTTTGGTCACTTTGGTGATGTCTCTACAAGTGATGTATTCAGGCTCCTACAAGTAATTTTTGCTTGAGAAAGTGACTATTGTCTTCTTCCAAAAAACACATTTTTAAGATGAGTTCGAAGGTTGCCTATATCACAAGGTGTGAAAATACTTCATTCTTGTAGGCAACCCAAACTTAGGGTGCGAATTGTTCGCAGTCTGCTCCATAGGTAGGGTGCGAACCTGTTTCAAATCTTGGAAAAGAGAAGATGTCACGAAGGTTATAGAAGGGAATCTTCTAGAAAATGAGTTGGCATTCACATGGTTGGCATCCTACTGACTTCTCATATTTAGTGGGATCATCCTCATCCATTTAACCATCTCTCCTTCTTCTATATTTTGAAAGGTTTCTCATGGAAAAGGTTAAGCAAGATTGAATGA
>JASDQU010220873.1:4059-18354 GCA_032191745.1 Picea mariana
GATTATTTGTTATGAATGTGTGAACCATGTTTCTTTTCCTTTGTACCATGAGATACCTTAACTTCGGGACGAAGTTTCCTGAAGGGTGGGTGTATGTAACAACCCTAGTTGAATATATGCTTAGGGATTATTAAGTAAAAATTAATTAGATAATTAATTGTCCTAATATAGTTTTTATTAAACAATGATTAGCATTAATACTATTAATTAAATATTTATTTATTGATTAATTGTTTATAACTTTTGATTAATTAATTAATTACATATCACATTCAATGACATGGGTAATAAATTAAGGGGCTTAATAATTTTAATTTATTTAATTAATTGCTTTACGTATGCGGGAGGGGATAAGACATTAATGAAGGGGATAAGACAATAAAGAAGGGGATAAGATATTAAAGAAAGGGGGATAAGGTAATAAAGGAGGGATAAGGAAATTAATGAGGGGGAAGAGAGTCGGTGAAAGGGGGATATGACAGGAGGAGTCTTACGAAAGAGGATTATGATTTTGGGAGGGGAAGCATTTTGGAGGGGAGACGAGAGTTCTGGTTTCTTTTCTTGGATTTTTTGGTTCTGTGGTTGAGTTTTGCAGTTTTTGAGAATCATTGTAGGGGGCAACGGGTTGTTGGGGGTTTTGGGCACGGGGGCCAGGATATCCCTACGGTATCCTGGAGCTAGGGAGCCGGACAGGCTGCTCCTAGATGGCAGGGAGGAAACATGGTTTTGGGAAGTGTTTGACACAGTTTCAACTTCAACATTGGACCAACCCAAGCAGCGAGATTTAGCATCAAAAGCAGGTATTTTTAATTATGAATGGCTGAGTTATTTCATGCTGTAGATAGATTTTAATCTCTGCTGAATATTTTTCTTATATGCTGGTGATTGAATTATTTATGCAAATTGAAAGGAATTATATGTTAAATTGTATCAAATTTTGTATTTTACGGTCTCTACACTTGGATTATTATATATTATGGTCACATGAAAGAGATTGAGTATATTACCATGAATCCATCCTCCTCTTTGGATGAAACCTCTAAAAATATTGATTTTCTTGAGGATGAGACACCTATTTTAGAATTCAAGGGGAAGTTTCAAGCTTAGATTTATGGCGGTGATGATGTGGTAGCTCATTGATGGTTTGGTGGGTCTTCGTTGGTTTACGTGTTTGAGTATAAACATTGAATCAAGGGTTCTATTGGATTGAGGGTAGAAATCACCCTCTCCTCAACCTTTTGACCTTAAATATAACTTCAACACCTCAATTAAGGTGTTTTTTATCCCTTGATTAAGGTTTGTTC
Source organism: Picea mariana (assembly GCA_032191745.1). Taxonomy (NCBI): domain Eukaryota; kingdom Viridiplantae; phylum Streptophyta; class Pinopsida; order Pinales; family Pinaceae; genus Picea; species Picea mariana. Next base: position 5,364 of record JASDQU010220873.1, read on the forward strand.
AAATGCTCTTTATTAATTAAGCGTCATAAACCCTCGATCAAGGGTCCAATGCATCTTAAACAAACCATAGATTGAGGTCCTAATACCCTTGATCAATGTTTGTTGTTGAATTAAGTCCTCGATCAAGGGTTTGGTGAGACCATTTTTTCCCTTTGCACCTACAAAATGTGTGATAGAGGTTCATGGATTCACCTTAAAGCAAGAAACAACATTAACAACTAGGTATGGTATCTCTTAGTTACTCCATGGATTTTTTTTTCCGTTCTCCAAAACATGTGGATTTACTTCTCCAAGGCTACTATCTCGATCCTCCAATGAATAACTTGAATTAGAATTCTTCAAGGCACTCCTCCCCACGACCTTCACGGGCCTCAAACTCCTCCATATTCCACCTTATTCTAAAATCCTCCCAATCACATAAATCATAATCTACTTCTTCAAAATAATAGTTTTCCCACATGTAGATCCTCGTAATGCAAAACCCAATTGTAGAAATATCACAATCTACTTTTTGCAAAAAAAAAAATGTTCTTCCCTCCTACTAGAATGGCATGTTGCTTTGCATGCACAATGATCATAATGGAAACAATGAGTCAAAGAGATCACAATATTCTATAAATGTCTTTCTAATTAGTTGTATTGAATTAAATAAGACTTCTAGTGTTGGTTGTCATCTCTCCATTAACTGGTAATCTCTGTAGGGAACCTTAGTAGATAAAAAATAAATCTCTTAAACTTCATAATAATAAGTGCATCCACACAAATAATAAATACCAAGAATATTAAGAAAATCCTTAAGGTAGGGTAGCATCATCAATTACTCATCATGGAAAGAATACTCCACAAGCCATGCATGTTGCAATATAGTATCCAATACATTCCCAATACAATGATATGCATATGTATATATGATCTCTCATGGGTATTCCTAGGGGCCTATGACAACTACCCCTCATTATTACATTTATTACCCACTAACTACTTAGTGGGAATGATTCCATCAATATGATCCATTAGATTAATTAACGAGTTCATACACCAACAACTTAGTGTGCCTTATTACATTAATTGTCCTCCCTATGTACATTACACTCCATCCACCTTCACATGTTTCATCCCCGAAACATGAGTGCAAACCATATAACACGATTTGTTAAGTAATGTGGTCAACTAGTACCAAGCACAAGCATTTATCCATCCTAGTGATATTCGAACGTTGCTACATCTATATTGACTAAGGTTGCTCCTTTGGTTCCCTATTGTTGTTATGCTATTATGAAATCTCCACTCATTGTTTGATGCCTTCATGTACCTCTATAGTATATACTGGGTGATTTTTTTATTCCACGTTGGTCCATATTAGGTCTGTTGATGTTCACGGTCTTGCCTTAATGAAGGTTATTTCTCAGGGTGGTGGGGGTGGTTATATGCCCTCAGCTATCAATTCTTCTTTCTTTGACTTTTCAACATGTGTTTCCATTGAGTAATGAAACATTGTGTATTATTCTTCCCTTTTATGTCAACTTCTTGAAGCCCCTCTTTAGGTGTTTCTACGGGTTCTTCCTTTGATTCAACCTTAGGATTTTCATCTAATGTGTCTATATGTATTGCAATTGGTTTCACTGAAATGAATTTTAATGTGCCATCTTGGACCCTTGTTGTTTAATAAAAGAAATATCCTATAATGTAATTTTCTTTTTCTTGTACTAAAGATTCATAAACTTATTTTGCACATTAATATTAACCATACCAATTGATTCCATCCAAGGATATCCAAGAATAATATCCACATCATGTGTTTCTATAACATGAAGAAGAAAAAAAAAAAAACATATTTATCCATAACAATCTTCAAATATTTAACTTGAACATTCTCACCCTTAACTTATGTGCTTTGGATATGTTTTCCAGGGGCTTGAAATATTTTTTTTTTCAACTGTAACATATAAGTTTATACTAAAAAAGGGGGTTTGTGGCAAGGCCAAGCAACTAGAACAAACATACATAATTTAGGCCAAGACCATAGATCCAAAATGCAAAATTGAAAGAGGCTTCACCCAAAGGGACATGCTTCCCTATTGTGCCTTATTATATCCTAGTAGGTGTATTACATTACAAATAGCTTAAGAAAACTAACTACATAGCAACACATAAGATAATACACTAATACAATACTAGATTTTAGGTCCCTTATTGTATTTTACTGGTTGACATCACTTTGTTTCTTTTGCTTCTGGATCTCTTCAATTCTAGTCTTAAGTGATACAACCTAAAGATTGATGCTTATGTCTAGTTTTGGTTGGGATGGTTTTGTTGTAGGTGGAAATTCCAAAAGAGGGGGAGTTTTAACCACACTATCTAGAATGCCAAGATGGGCCACAATTTGCCCCATGAATTGCTTTAAAAAATCAAGTTGAACTAAAACTTCCAAATTTTGTGGTGTTGAATGCCCATAAAATCCTCTATCTCCTTATGGACTCTCTTTTCAACCACGAGTCTTGATGTATCAATGGCATAATTATCCCCAATTTCATTATTTTGTTGTATTTTGTTTCTCAAGTTCATATTTCCACTTATCCCACCAAATCTTGACATTGATAATGCCACATTAAGATTCCGCTACATCCCAAACACAATGCTTCAACCATTTCTTAAAATATTCTAACTCATAGAGAATGCAACACTCATTTTTACAATGGAAATGCACCATGAGAACTGTGGACAAAGTTGCCAAGAAACACACACTAGACCCAAATCACTTAGAGTGGCAAGGAAGCAAAGTCAGAGCGAGAGGAGGGAGACTCCCTCTTTTACCCAATTGTGCACACTACTGCATGCCCAAATTATCCAAAACCAAAGCAAAGAAGAGTCAAACCCAAAAAACAATTGGAGATGATGTCTATCTCTTAAATTTAACCCACACTACTTTCTATACTGCATTGGCATGCACCTTATAACCATTTACACAAGTGAGTACAGGATGCTAATAATGATATGTTTCCATTTAATAAATGATGGTTGCTTAAACCTTGAATTGCTTGCCAAGAAGTTGGTTGGTGTGTGTCCCAATGAAAACATAGTTATATTACGGGGGGAGTTGGAAGGAGATGACCCCGTTTGTATAATAACAACCCAAACTAATTCTAGATCCCAAATTGGCTTTNTGGAGATGATGTCTATCTCTTAAATTTAACCCACACTACTTTCTATACTGCATTGGCATGCACCTTATAACAATTTACACAAGTGAGTACAGGATGCTAATAATGATATGTTTCCATTTAATAAATGATGGTTGCTTATACCTTGAATTGCTTGCCAAGAAGTTGGTTGGTGTGTGTCCCAATGAAAACATAGTTATATTACGGGGGGAGTTGGAAGGAGATGACCCCGTTTGTATAATAACAACCCAAACTAATTCTAGATCCCAAATTGTCTTTCTTTCCTTCTACTGAATTTTAGTGCCTCAAGAAGTGGTAAGATTTGAGTTTTTCAAAGCCCTAGGCTTCTTGTAGAATTCTTTGCAGTAGACAAGCTAGCCTTGACTACTTGGGAAGGGATTTGCTTTGGATTTATCTGAGTACAACCATTGAGTTTCCCATTGCTTATGCCACATGAATCCCTTGAGATTTAGGGAGAAAGAGGCACAACTACAATATGGTCTGTAGCATCGCCACATTGTGTCACCATAAACTATTTTTTCACATTCAATTTTTTTTCCAGGCACATTTCTGGATTTTGTAACAAAATTGCATTGAATTATTGACACTACAAACATTCCATTTTTTTATTTTTATTTTATCTCATGTCGCCTTTACATCGAGCAATGTCATATTTTCATCATTTTTGTGTTGTCTTCACATTGCTAAAATTTATGTGCGTCATAGTATTGAGGTTGCATCATTTGTGCATCATGTTGCAATGGAAAAAAATCATGTAAGTAAATGTATAGTGTCTTATTAGGATCTGGTCAATGTTGTAGTAATACATTCTATAAAAAAACTACGTGATGTGAAATTGTTGTCGTATTTGCACACAATTCTGCAACGTCATTCTTCTAGGGAGTTCCAAATGATCATTGACAAGGGTGCAATTTATAGATCCTAATGTGAGGAATCATGGTAGCAATTAGGTAATCACACATCATCATTATAACCCAGATCTTCTCTTCAAAGTTAAGGTGAATACACTACATTAAAGAAGGAAAACAACCACCCTTAAAATTGTTGTTAAGTACCTATTGTTGTGATATACCACCTATCCTAGATTCATGCTAAATAATTCTTCCCTATTATATTATTTCATTTTGGGGGGATTTATAAGACCTTAATATCCTCAAATTACAACCTTTTAGTTCCCCAAGGATGCAGTCCCACCCAAAACAATTTTTTTATCCATCAACATCTCTACCCTAGCTAGTTTAATCCATTAATATTGTAAACTTCCACTTCTTTTCCAATTGTACTTATCCTTTTCTTGTGTCTAACAATGGGAAAGAGAAGGTACACATTGAACAATATTTCAAATTAGTTACTTTTCTTTCACATCCTCGTAAATATTCCTCTGAGAGACACAATATGTTACTCTACCCTTTCTTAGAGATAACAATTCCTTTAGAATTTACTCCCCATCTTGATTTCTCCCATGGGTTTTTTTATTCTATTATCTCTAATCAAGAAGAAAAAGAAAGAATACACATAGTTGATAACATCCTTGCGTTCCATTCTGCTCAATTTGAATGCTTTAAACTTTCACTAAATACGTTTTTAGACAAGGTGTTCTATGAAATAAATATTTGCAAATCAATTAGGAAATAGATTCATTTTGTAGCTTCAAAAATAGTAAAAAAGTTACTTTGGTAGGTATAAATTATGAAGTTGAAGATACAAATGAAAGAATAACATAAAGGTAGTCCAATAAATGTTTTATAATTTCTCTTTTCAATGGACCGCCTCCCATGTTTGGAGCTCTAGTACCTTAATTTTGCAAAGCTACCCACTCGTTTCCATGGTTTCAAATACCTTATAACCTTGTATCTATATTTTATTAACATATAACCTTGTATCTATATTTTATTAACATGAGTGATCACATAATTGAGCATCTAGTTAAAAAAATCCCTCTTCTTAAATTATTGACGATAATTGGTTATAGAGGGTTGAACAATTTGAAAATATTGATAGTCAATCTCAATTATTCACAACCTTTTAGTTTCACTACTACAATATGAAGTTGTAGCATTTTGAAAATCTTTCCTATCAACATATTTGATTTTAGTGGGCTTGATATAAAGACATACCCAATGACATATCTAGACATATAGACTTCATTTTCTTGACTTCACCCTTCTTGTCTTCACCGTCACTTTTGGATTCACCATTGCCCTCTTTATCACCATACTGCCTTCTTCTCCCCACCACCACCTTCCTTCTTCTCCCCCCTTCTTTCTTGCCCCCATCCTTCTTGTCCCCTTCCTAATTATCTTCATCATTCTTATGTGGGATGATTTCCATATAAATCCTAGATGATTGACAAATATGAATCTAGTAAAGTATTGAGTTAATGACATTCAACGTTTTTTAATAGAAACAATTACTATTGTATTAAAAGGAGCTTGTGACCAATTTGTCCAACATATTAATACAAATTTAAATGGTGAATATATCTTGAAGACTTCCAATTCTTCAGGATTTCAATAAATTTACTTCCAATCTATATTATTCCTAAAGTTCTATCCCTTTCATTGACTATATGACTTGTATATGTCCTAACAAAAATACTATCTTATAAAACATAAGACAAATTAAAAGACTTTTGGGACCATACCTCCTAGCTCATGAAAGTTATCCAAACAAGTGTAAATATCTATACATTGTCTTACATGACTTTGATGGTCAATTCATGAATTTTTCCCCTTCCCTTGCATAAATTATCCATCATATCACCTTCCCCTAACTTAGTGACTTGGTAAATACATTTTGTCTTAGGATTTGTCACATGTATAAAGGCTAATATTGTCCTCCCATGGTAAAATGTAGGAAAATTCTAAAAGTTAGGTTATATTATGTTATTGCTAGAGGAAATCACTATGTAAGCCCCACCTAATGACTTGTAAAGGGGTTAGACCATCACTATAAATGGGTTCCCTGCATTGGAATCTGTGTACATGCATTTGGGGTGGAATCTATGCCTTGGGATCCATGTACTATGCCTCGAGATTCGTGTACTCACATTGGGATCCATGTTGTTGTCTTGGGATCTGTGTACTCATATACAACCAGATCTATCTACATTGGGATCCATGCCATTTTTCTTTGGATTTGTGTACTTCGTTGTGATATGCATCATTTCTTGAGGATCTGTGACTATGCATTAGATGATGATAGGGACTCCACATCATCATCATGCACCGAATGGACCATTTTTGGAGGGCGCACTTGCTTTCATGGACATGCATTCTCACACGTGTGGCTTACTTGACTTCATAGACCACACATGTGGGTTTGTTGGGGTCATTTATGAGGTTTTTACACATGCACCAGATGGTTACATGTTATCATAGTTGGTTAGGAGATGATTGAGGTAGCTATCGATCTATTTGACCTCATCTTCATCAAAGCGCTTCCTTTACTATGCAACACATGCTAGCCCATGTGTTCTTCTCTTATAACACACCTTTTATTCCATGATTCTTGGAGATTGGTTGAGATTATTCCATACGTCATGCAGTTAGTTGGAGGGGCACCCTTCTTCTTGGACCATCTTGTTGATTGGATTCATGATTTTCATGAGTTTGTTGGAGCATTTGGAGGGGTGCTCCACTTATTTCTTTATTTTATTCACGCGGAGTGGTATTGGACCATGGTATTGAGGGTGCCTCATGGATTAGCCCTTGACATTTTGATAGAGTATCTTGTATTTAATCATTGTATTGTATCCAAAACATGGTATCTATACATGGTTTTAGAGAGGTAGCTTATCTAAGGAGGGATTTTTCTCATTTGTAACTAGTTGGAGAATAAGATAAATAATTTTTGTCTCACTTATACTTGTGTTATCTATCTATCTCAATTATTTTTTGAGGGTTTTACTTGTAAAAGGTTAGCAATAGTGTTTGTATGCAATAGGYWATGGTAGATGAAGGAGTTAGCAAGGAGCCACAAGAAGATAAATGTGCTACAACTGGAGGATCTTGCGAGGTAAAGCTATTTACTCATAGCCTTTAGTCATTTATATCTAGATCTAGGGTATTTGGTTTTGTAAATCTTAATTTGATTTCTAGCTCTTACTTTAGGATGGAATATGAGCTACTTCTTGCTACTTGGAAGAGTTGGTTTGTTTAAACACTCTTCTTTCCGCTTGGATCTTGGAGCATCTAAGTGTCTCTTGGGAGAATTTATTGGGTACACCTTATGGTTGCTTGGAATCTCAAGACTAGATACAAGGATCAAGTCTCAAGAAAGGCCAAGTGTGACCCCACAACCCAAGTGGAAGTCAGGCACTAGTCTATTTTATTCTCTTTCTCACTCCACTTTAAATTTTCCCATTTTGTTTTATTGCAATCTAGGAGTTTCAAAGTTATTTTCTTTAGATACAGATTGCTAAAGTTCAAATCCAATGGCTAAATCCTCTTAGTTCTATCTTATATTTGAATAAATTTTCTAAATCGTTTTCTTTAAGTGTTAGATCTCTTAACAATTTGCATAAAAATTTAGTAGGTTATGCCTTCAACAAGCTTTTAACTAAAACAACTTGGATCTTAATTTAAATTTGAAGTATTTGGGATAGATCCAAGTCACTATATCCTTTAGCTTGAGAGTGTGTGGCTTCCTTAGAGTTGCCTTCAGGCTCTCTTGTTGGGGTTTGGACTTTTCCTCTTAGGAGAGAGTTTGAGCGGTAACATTTTGGCACCATTGTTGGGGAGAAAGTCCACTTCATGAGTTAAGAATTCTTGGATTCAAAATTTGATGAGCTTTGGATAAGATTATATAGATACTCCACAAAATGAAAACTTTCCTAAGAGATATTCTACAAGAACATCTTCTCAAGGAACTCTTCCTTTTATATCTAAACCTGAGAAGATTTTTCATCAACAAATCCACAAGTCTAAGGATTCAAGGAACTTACCATATTCTAATAGTGGGAACATTGTACAAAATTCACTAACAACAATGGTTGATTGGATGGATGATTTGAATATGCCATTTCACTTCACAGATATACAAGGATATTCCCATAACATTCTAGAAAAATATTTTGACAAGTTACCAACCTTCCAAGGAAACAATGTTGTATATGCACATGATAAATTTGGAAATTCTAAGAATATGATATTAAGAACTCTAGGGGATAATACTCATGAATATGTAAGGATGAGACTGTTTTCACTTTCCCTGGAGAATGATGCCATGGATTGGTTTATAAATATACTTGCAAACAACATTAGCACATTTTCTCAATTATGAGATGTTTTTATGGGAAAATGGAGTGAGAATAAGGATAATAGGTACTTGTTGGATTCCCTTAGTTCAACCAAGAGAAATGAAAATGAGACCATTGAGGAGTTCAATAAAATGTTCACTCAAATTGTCCAAAAGATCAATTAGAACATTAAGCCCCACATGAAAAAAATTCTTATATATTACTTAGATGTCTTTGATGGAAATTGGGATTTCAATTAAGGAAACAATATTCTAAAAACCTCACATCTTCTCAATAGGATGCCATCAAAGTTGAAAAGAATATGTCTGCCACTAGAAGATCTAATCAAGAAAGCTCCTCTAGGACTATGAGTGAGCCCAAGAAAAGTGTAGTCAATACAAATAGTTCGAAATATAAAATGATGACCTTTCTTTCAGGTGTTATGAATCGTATGGAGGTTACATTTGCTAAAAAAACAAAAACACTTCAACAAAAAAATCAAGCCATGCAAAACAAGATTGTGTAATTAGAAAGGAAAAATCAACAAGACAAATTCAACCAAGAGGAAATAATGGTTGGGATAAGTATAGGAAACCTTAATACAATCAAGGAGTTCCAACTCCATTGGGTGCTAACAATGTGGTTGACCATGAAATTTTACCATGGTGCAATCCTTGTGGCCTACCATATGATCAAAATACTTGCATGGTATCCAAAGAAGTTTTTCAAAAAGTCGATGAGATTAACAAGGATGGACCTAGTGACTTAAACAACTGTGGGTGAGTGGCCTGACATGATCAATAATGTTTCCAACTCTCCTAATGAAAAAATGAAAGGAGTGAAGGGAAAGGGTCTAGATTTAGCTACCATTGCTAGATATTTAACACCCAAACCATCCCAAGAAGAGATAAGAAGGAGGATATGAGAGAAGGATTGAGTCACATATCAATGAAGGGGTGGGAAAGACCAACAAAAACCTCAAGGTCCTCTAATCCAACGACCCCAAAGTGTCCCTAGTCCACAAGCCCAAAACAATGCTAGCCCACAACCTCAATTCATCCATAAGGGAAAGCAACCAATTCAACCAACAAAAAATCAAGTGGTGCTTCAACTTTAGATTTATCTAAGGCTTCGTGTGAAGATATCAATGTTGATTCAGATGCTTATTTTGCAAAGTCTCACATAACAATTCATTTTCTAGAATTCATGAAAATTCCATCACAAAGGAAGAATGTTGAAAATATTTTTGGATTTGCTAAAGTTAATGAGGAATCTTCCAAAGATACACCTATAATCTTGCAAACCAAAGACTGGGGCTGCTCAAATGGTAAAAATGAACCCTTACACATGTGTTTGCATGTGAATGACTTGTTGCTACACAATTGTATGTTAGATTCGAGGGAATATGAAAATATCACGCCCTTAAAGGTGATGGAACAATTGAGCCTTAAGACCACTAGGCCATACAATAATGTTTGTGCCATGGATGCTAGGGAGGTAAAGGTATTTGGCATAATTAATAAGTTGGTGGTCCAATTGGTTGTCTATCTAGATATCACAATCTTAATATATGTTTTGGTTATAGATATCTTGAGTCTTGGGGGATGCTCTTATCTAGAAATGTTTTTGCTTACTTGTGAGGCTCATTGCAAATGGACCTTTATTATGCTACTATTTCTACTCATGAAGGTACATAATATGTGACTTTGTATAGGGAGTAGTTTAGGAGATATTATGTGGAGGACCCTATGGAAACCATGAATGAGTTTGTATGCACTGTGGATTATAATATGGGTAATCATGCAATCCATTCACATTCTCTAGACCTTGAACTTAAAGAAGAAGAGAATGAGGGTGTAGAAGATGAAATCTTGACCATTTACTTTGATGGAGCTTAGTCTCAATTAGGGAATGGTGTTGGAATTGTTTTTATCTCTCCCCAACAAGGTACATTGAGTTTCTCTTATAGATTGGAGTTTGAGGCTACTAATAATGTTGCAGAATATGAAGTCTTTCTCCTAAGACTTGAGTTGGCGAATGAAAGGGGTATTAAGTTCTTAGAAGTCTTTGGATATTTTGAACTCATTTTCCAAGTCAAAGAAAAATATTCCATGAAAAATGAGAGGCTAAAAAGGTATGGGTGAGATATGTTGAATCTTATTGACCACTTCGAAGCCTTCTCCATGAACGTCATCCTGATGGAACAAAATGATCTATCCAATTCTTTATCAACATCATCGCTTCTTAGGAGATTAAAATGAATATTCTCTATTGACCCTCTATACCAGATAATTATGATTATTGGCAAGTGTTTAATGATGACAAACAAATTGAAATATTCTTGACCAATGAAGGGGAATTTGTTAACAATAAGGTTGACTGGGATGGCCTCAATGAAATTTTGGAAGTTGAAGACTTAACATGAAATAATAGAGTTGCACAAGGTTTAGTACCCTTAGAACAACTTTTTGATAAAGATTAAATGCATAACTAAAAGGTGGAACAAACGAAACAAGAGAATTATGTAGAAATCAACATTGGTTTTGATGCGGGTCCTAAATCGATAAACGTTGGAAAAGATACTTCCATGGAGGAAAGAAAGAAGATTGAACAATTAATAAGGGATTATTGGGATGTTATTGCATGTTCTTATGATGATATAAAGGACTACAAAGGAAATACCATGCAACATACCATCCCCCTCAAGGAATATGCCAAGCCTTTCAGGCAAAAGTTGAGAAAGAGTAATCCCAAGATTTTTCCCTTAGTCCAAAAGGAATTGGAAAAAAATCTTATAGCCAATATTATTTCCCCAACTGAACATTACTCTTAGCTTGTAAACTTGGTAGTTGTAAGAAAGAATATTGATTATATTAGGTTTTGTGTTGAATTTAGAAATCTCAACCAGTTGTCCCTAAAATAAAATTACCCTTTGCCAAATATGGAGAACTTGTTATAGAGAGTGATAGGTGCAGGCATGTTATCCATGCTTGATGGATTTTCAGGTTATAATTAGATTTTGGTAAAAGAAGAGGATATCAATAATATTGCATTCATCACTCTCTGGGGAACATGCAAATATATTAGAATGCCATTTGGATTAATGAATGTAGGATCTACTTTCCAGAGAGAAATGGATTGTACTTTTAGGGATTTGATTGGAAAGATTATAAAAATATACCAAGATGACTTAGTAGTTTTATTTAACGATAGAAAGGGTTATATTATCTATTTGAGACAAAATTTTGACATATGTAGAAAATATGGAATATCCTTGAATCCTAAAAAAAGTGTGTTTGGTGTGGACAAAGGGAAGTTGCTAGGACACATCATCTCTAATCAAGGAGTTAAAATTGATCCATCTATAATCGAAGCCATCCAGGATATTCCCTTACCCGAGACTAAAATGGTTGTACAATCCTTCTTTGGGAAGATTAATTTCATTAGAAGGTTTATCCCAAATTTTGTTGAGATCATGAAGCCTATCTCTAATTGTCTAAAGAAGGATAAAGAGCTCAAATGTGATAATCATTCTAGACATGCCTTCAAGTTAATTAAGAATGTTATAAGTTTGGCATTGGTCTTAGTTAGTCTATATTATTCGAGAGGGAGTTTCTAATATTTTCCTTTGTCTCAGAAGAAACAATAGTTAGTGTCCTATTTCAGAAAAAAAAAAGGATAAACAAGAGCAACCTATAACATTCATGAGTCAAGCACTGAGAGATTCTGAATTGAATTACAAGATGATGGAAAAGCAAGATTACACCTTAGTGCAATCCTTAAAATGCTTCTGGCATTATGTGGGATATTCAAAGATCATTACTTACATCCCACATGCTATTGTGAAAGATATCCTATCTCTACAAGATTGTCTTAGGACACGTGGAAAATGGGTATCTAGGAGCTAGGAATATGATTTAGAAATCAAACCAACCAAATTGGATAAGGGTCTAGGCCTTGCAAAATTGCTCGCGAAGGGGAATGAAAAGGCATTTGGCATCAAAATAATGAATGATGTATTGGATAATTTAGAAAAACATGAATGGAACATAGACAATATTTACTACTTGAAACATTTGACATGTCCAAACCATATTGTGGTCCGAAAAAAAGGGATTTGAGGTTAAAGGCTTCTAATTATTGTATTATACAAGGTGGTCTTGGTTGGAGGAATCTAGATGGCCTTATATTTAGATGTGTTGATGATGTAGATACCAAGATGCTAATGGAATATTTTCATAAAGGAATATATGGGGGTCATTATGCTTCCAGAACCCCAATTCATAAAATTTTAAGGGCAGGATATTATTGGCCTTCCATCATTCATTGTGTCCATAGCTTTGTTAGATCATGCCAAAAAGATCGATTATTTAATGGGAGACAACATTTAGGAGCCATGTCTTTGAAGCCAATTGTGGTGGAGGCACCATTCCAACAATGGGGCCTTGATTTCATCATTGAATTTAAGGAAAATTCTAGGCATGGTTTCAAATGGTTCCTCATAGCTACTAATTATTTCACAAGATGGGTCGAATTTATTCCAACTAAAAGAGCAACTGATAATCTAGTG
>JASDQU010220876.1:3857-17849 GCA_032191745.1 Picea mariana
GGGTAAAGCATTTTATGTCTCCACCTCTGCCTCTTTCTGTTCCTTTGGTTCAAGGAAAAGTGTTTCTATCAGCATACTTCCCTCTCTACGAGTTTCCACCTCTCTCAGTTCGAGTTCGAGGTTTCTTCCACTCTTCTTTAGGTTTCTGATTTTTGTCTTGGGCAATTGTTTTGCCTCTAGCTTGACTTCTGCCTCGCCCTCTTTGACCTTGCTTTCGGCTCAGCTTTTCTTCAGCTTTCAGAGTCATCTGATAAGAATCTTCCACCATTCAAATGGTCATCATGCTCATCTCATCCTGAATGTCATATCTCAGACCATTTATATACCTGACAACCTTTTCATCATCACTTTCCCGATGACCTGCTCTGATATTTATCCTGTAGAACTCTTCAGTGTATTCTTTCACTGTCATCAATTTATGTCTCAATTTTTGTATTCTCCGAAATAGAGTAATTTGATAATCCTTGGGTATGAATTTTGCCTTCATCTTCGCAACCATTCTATCCCAACTCTTGATTTTTTGCTTACCTTTGTAGCGTCTGTCAGCCTACAGTTCATCCCACCATAATTTTGCATGCCCTTTAAGTCTTGTGACAACATGTTTAACCTTCTTGTCTTCCTCAACATCCTCATAGTCAAAATATTTATCCAAATCTCTAATCCAATCTAGAAGCTCTTCAACATCCAGGTTTCCTTCATATACTAGAATGTCCATTTTTTCTCTAGCACCTATCCTTGCAACAGCCCTGAATAAGCATTCTTCTACTGCATCTTCGGATACAACTTCTTCATTTCTGGCTTCATTTTCGCTTTCATATTCGTTGATATCCCCAGCATCAGATGTGCACCTCTATGCTATTTCCATGGCATCAAGCCTGGCACGTAGTTCACGCATCTCTCTTTTCCTTGCCGGATCAGGTAATTGTCTGTCTCTTCTTCTTGGAATTTTCCTTTCCTCTGGTGGGTAAGGTATTTTCCTATCTCTTCTTCTCGATAGCATGGCTGCAAAATTCCTCATTTCCCTCCTATAGAAATAAAAGAACTCTTTCGAAGCTCTGATACCACAAATGACACAGACCCCTAAACCCTCAAGCTGGAGTTCGCATAGGATATTTCAACTTCGGCCCTTTAGAGTCTAACTGACTCTCTTAATTCCTCTCAAGAAATTATTTACTCCCCTCTCAAAGTGTAATTCGTATGCCCTCCTAAATTATGCCTGCATGACCATTCATCGACATAAACCCCACGATCAAACCCCAACTGACTTCGAAACTTTTTCCTTTTTTCTTTTCGGGATACCAGATTTTGCGATTTCGCGAATCCTGTGGTTGAGCATCTTACCTCTTCGACTTTCAAAATCCAAAATTCCACACACACCGAACCCTTCCTACAACTAATTCTAGCTTCTCACTTATCACGATTTTGGGAGTTGGAATGACACGCAACTCTATCTCTCGACTTCTGGGGTCCTGAAACCCAAATTACCGAAATCCCAAAAAGTCTACCCTAAGTCCTACCACACTTCGCGACGTTGGGATTTCCTTGGCACTATGTCTCGTCCCCCTGTCAACAGGATTACCTATATGCCAAATCCTGAAACATCGAAACACTAGTGTTTCGCTTCCAAGGAAAATCAACAACTGTGATTCTTCCCCTTCATCCAATGGTTAGCGTGATTTCACGTACTGGGAGTTCGTAAGGCTTATCCTCGAACTCTCTGTCTCCTATACCCTTCGAAACCCAAAATTATGAAATGTTGAAATGGTCTCCTTTCTCAGGACTTCGCAAATCCTGTCGCGAGGTTTCCTGACTTTCCAACTGTCCCCTCGAGTTGTACTATACTCCTCACGTGGACTCCTGCCACCTGTCACCTTTTCCGATTTTCGTAACTTGAACCACCCTCCGACGAATTCCTTTATTTTTGGGCTTCCGGGTACTGGGAGTTTGAAACTCTCGACCCTAACATTGTGTCACTACGACCCATGAATTCCCGAACCCCGACTTGTCGAAATGCCGAAACGCGCTTCCGAGACTTCTTTACGTTTCACGATTTTGAAAGTTCTGACATAGAGTGTTCTGCCCCTTGTCAACGGGAATGCCGAAAACCCAATTCCCGAAATGTCGATAAATACTCTGTCGCGGCCTCTGATTTCAGACTTTCCTCCCTGCTGAGTCCCGATCGCCGTCCTCGGGACTTCCAAAACCCCGAACTCCGAAGTTCTGAATTCCTAAACTCGTCACTCTTTGACTTCACACACAAAACCTCCTTCCGCGGTTCGGGAACTTGATCAGCCAAGGTTTTGGCTTACACTTCGGAGTCCCAAACTCCGAATTCCCGAAATGGTCTAACGGCCTGAAAAAATCACGATCGACAGTCCACGTTGACTCTACTTTTTGAAGGTGTATTTGTCCAACGTTTAACTCCCCTGCAACTTCTGTGGATCCTACGATCCTCGCTATTTTGGGAGTTCTCTTCTGAGGATTCAGACCGTTCAATCCTTTCTCAAAGAACCTTCTGCTCAAACCAAACCTACAATCCTTCTCTGGGATTTAGCCTCTGCCCAACTATTAGCACTTCCTGCCTTTCTTTCAAATGATTCAAAGGCCCTAACCCTCCTGAGCTTCCTTTCACAAACTCAAGTCCCCTAGAAGGCTTCTGCACGCACTCCTTGCGGCACTTATCCAAATATTTATGAATATTTGAATCCCTTGAGTCTGGGAAACTCTGCAATAGCAGTCCTTCAATCTCTCAACCTTAGTCTATAGGTTCTAAGGTCTCAACCAGCCTGCGCACACCTTGCACGGCTTCTATGCTTGTCTTGCACTTCGTTTGAAATGAGAACAATCGTATCCCTCTTGAGCTTTCAGAGGTAAACTTTGAATTCTGTCAATGCACTCCTTGCGGACGATTTCACTGCATTCCTTACAGGAACTTCTCACTCAGGTTGAGAAACAATTGAAACCCATTCTCTCTCTCTCTCTCGGACTTCAAACATTCAACATGAAACCATACATTCACACAATCTTAAAGCAAATTCATAATAGAGAGAATAAACAACCATAAGC
Source organism: Picea mariana (assembly GCA_032191745.1). NCBI lineage: Eukaryota > Viridiplantae > Streptophyta > Pinopsida > Pinales > Pinaceae > Picea > Picea mariana. The sequence goes on from JASDQU010220876.1 coordinate 6,924, forward strand.
ATACCATTTAACATGTATACACAGAAAGCATCATAACACCATGAATCTGAATCAAAGCTCTTTTCATTAATTCAAACTTCTGTACATGGGTTCTTCTCTACAACTTTCTGATACAACTCTCTTCTTCTTCTCTATGCTCAGTGATCTCTAATTGTTAATGTTACAATGATACAAAGGTGAGGGTGTCTATGGTCTTTTTCCCTCCAACTCCTAAAACTGTCTAGTCTAGAATTTTAAATCTACCTACTTTCATTAACTATGCATAAATGCCTCTACATCCTACAGATGAGAGCAAATCACTCAAGATCTGTTTACAATATGGAAGTACGCCTTCATAACTATTTCATTAATGTTTGTGCATCCAAACTTTCAAAAACATTTCAAAACATTTTTGACATGTGCCAAAATGTGATGGCGTTCATCCCAACTGTCTTCCGCCTCCATGCTTGCTTGTTGTTGATGATGCTCCTGCATCACTTTTTGTACCAACCCAATACATGAACACAATATTTGTAATCATACTGTTTCCTTACTTGCATGAGTGGCTTCCATGTATTCAACTTTTGTAGTTGAAAGTGCCACTACATCATGTCTTTTGCTCACCCAATTGATTTTTCCTCCAAACAGGTTAAACGCATACCCTCTTGTAGATCACCTTTGATCCAGATCTCCATCCCAGTATGCATTCACAAATCCATGTATACCCAACATTATGTCCAATAATGGTCTTCCTTGGTAGGACAATCCATAGCTAGCAGTGCCACACAAATACTTGAAAACCCTTTTTACCGTTGTCCAATGCCCCTTCCCTGGTTTTGACATATACCTGCTCAAAACTCCCACTGCATGTGCAATTTCTGGTCTAGTACAGACCATTACATACATCAAACTTCCAACTACACTCGTATGTGAAACATGAGACATGGCCTCCTCCTCTTCCTGTGTCTTGGGGCATTGATCTATATATAAGTTTACACCAACAAGAATAGGGACCTTTACCGGTTTACATTCATGCATATTAGACCTCTGCAATATTGTCTCAACATATTTTCTCTGATTTAACCAGAGTTTCCTCTTTTTTCGATCTCTTTTAATTTCCATGCCCAAAATGAAATTTGCAGTACCAAGATCCTTCATGTCAAATTTAGAGGAAAACTGAGTTTTCACATCCTGGATAATCTTCTTGTTGTTCCCTATCAATAACATGTCATCCACATACAAGACCAAATAAACCAAATGATCACCAATAAATTTAAAATACACATAATAATCCTCTTTGCTTCTTGTAAATCCAAGTCCTAGCATATAAGTATCAATTTTTTAATACCACATCCCTGGTGATTGTTTTAAATGATAAAGGGACTTTGTTTGCTTGCATACCAACTCCTTATTTCCCTTTACAACAAATCCTTATGGTTGCTTCATGTATATTTATTCTTCCAGATCCCCATGTACGAATGTTTTCTTCACATCCATCTGTTCTAATTCAAAATCAAAAGAAGTAGAAACAAATAACAAAAATATAATAGAAGCTAACTTGGAAACAAGAGAAAAAATATCACCAAAATCAATTCCCTCAACCTGGGAATAACCCTTTGCTACTAACCGATCTTTGTATTTCTTCACTTTGCCTTTTTCAGTCAATTTCTTTTTAAATACCCATTTTCTTCCAATGGGATTTATTCAAGTCGGAAACTCCACTAGATCCCAAGCCTCATTCTTATCCAAGGCTTCCATTTCTTCATCTATGGCCTTTTCCCAAAGTTTTCCATCCTTTGAATCCACTGCCTCCCTGACAGTTCTAGGATCATCATCAATAATAGACAAAGCAAAATTTGAATAGAAATCATATGGAGTATACATTTCCGATAGCCTTCTTTCTCAAACTGACCTCCTTAATATTGGAGTATGAGGATCTTCTTATTATTATTCATATTCTTTTGTAGAGATTGATTCATCATCCTTTAAATAAAACTCTATGTTCTCTGGTTCTTCCTTACTTGTTAGGACTTCTTGTTTAACAACATACTTCATTTCTCTAAATACCACATCTTAGATTTACACAACCTTCTTAGTTTCTGGGTTCCAAAGCTTATAACCTTTGAGACCATCTTTATACCAAACAAAGATACACTTTTCATCCTTATTATCTAGCTTACTCTTATTTTCCTTTGGAGCATGAACATAGGCCTCACAACCAAATACCTTGAGATGTGTGAGAGAAGGTTTCTTACCAATCCATACCTCTTATGGAGTCTTGTCATCCACTGTTGACGAGGGTGATATGTTAACTAGGTAACATGCAGTATCCACTGCCTCTGCCCAGAATTATTTCCCTAACTCGGCACCACTGAGTATGCACCTTGATTTTTCCATCAGTGTCATGTTCATCATTTATTCAACTCCATTCTGATGAGGTGCATATGGAGTAGTCTTCTGCCTTGCTATACCGAACTTCTTACATAATTCTTCAAATTCATTCCTGTAGAACTCTGCCATTATCTGTCCTCATGACCTTAATTCTTTTCTCTGTTTGATTCTCAACAAGAGACTTAAACTCTTTAAACTCTTTAAACTCTTTAAACTTGTCAAATACTTCAGATTTATTTTTGACGAAATATATCCAAGTAATCCTCGAGAATTCATCTATAAATGAGACATAGCACACTGATTTTCCCAATGATGGAACCAACACAAGTCCAAACATATCACTGTGAACTAGCTGTCAAATTCCTTCTACCATTGTTGCACCAGAGGGAAATCTTACCTGATTATGCTTCCTATATACACAATGTTCATAGAAATCAAAATCCAGAGAGCAGTTAGACATACCTTCAACCATACCTTTACAATGGATTAGTCAAATACCCTTCTCTCTGATATGCCCCAGTCTTTGATGCCATAGCATAACCTTTTCTCCAGAGACTGTAGGAGTTTTTTTTTCTTCAACTCCAATATCAGGAACAATGGAACTATTACACCCATCACTAATAGTGCTTCCTTGTAGCTTATACATAGTTCCAAACCGAACTCCCTTCAACAACACCATTTCTCCTCGAACCATCCTGCAAGTTTACTTTTCAAATATTGTTTTTACCCCTGCATCATCCATTTTTCTTACAAAAATCAAATTTATGGCCAATCCTAGGATGTGAAAAACACCAGGTAGTGGGAAACTTATTTTCAGGACACTAGCTCCACCCAAAAGTCCCTAGGAAACTTATTTTTAGTTGCAATGTTGAAATCTCTTTGACATATATATGTCTTAGAATACCTTACACCATCCTTGAATTCCCTTCCTCATCAAGGCATGTGAAATCCTTGTTGAATAAATATAGTATAACATGATTCATGTCTAACCAATCCACACCAATTAGGAAATCATAGGACCCAAGTGGTATAATATTCAATTATGCCTTAGCCCTAACTCCACTCATGCTTATTGGGAAATCCTAGTTGACAAGTTCATTGATTTTCCTCTTGGTTCTAGTGGATAGTTGAACCAACCAAGAATTTTCATTCTTACTTCTATTCAATTTAAACCTTTCAATTATATTTGGATTTATGTATCTATGAATATCTCCAAAATCAGTCAAAATAACTATGGGATGATTATCAATCTTAAATTCTACCTCAATCATGTAGGATTGGTAGTCTATTTTTCTTTTGTCCAAGGTTGCATAAATCCTTGGCATGCTCCTACCCACTTCCTCCACTGTATCAGTTTCTTGGATGTTATGTACAATCCTCATCCTATATCCTTTATGAGGGAGATAATTACACAAGTGGTCTCCTTCACATCCCCAACACTTCATGGGATGTTGTCTTGGACTCTTCCCCAAGGAATATATCATTTTATGTTCACCTTGTGATGTCTATCCTTCTAATGTGTTTGATATTTTTTCATGATGAAAGGTGGATTGAATCCCTTCTTTCTCTGATCCATCTTGCCTCTCTTATTATCATCACAGGCCTTTTGAAAAATTGTCCTTCCCTTGTTCTGCTCATACAAGTACTTATCTTTCCTCGTGGCTTCTTCTAAAGTCTTAGGCTCATAAAATTGGATTTTACCTTTGTGAAATGATTACAACCCATTCAAGAACCTATATATTTTAACCTTATCATTCTTGATGAAGTCCACATACCTTAGAAGCTTCACGAATTTCTTCTCATACTCCTCCGAAGTCATGTTTCCTAGCTTAAACTCAAATAATTCTTGGATATTCTTGTCATAATAATGCTCTGACAAGTACCACTGGTAGAAATATTTCCTAAAATGCTTCTAGGAAATTCTCTTCTCATCGATATGCTCGACTTTATTTAGCTAGTCCCACAACATGGAAGCCTTCCCCTCAAGATGACATATGGAAATCCTTGAAGATGAATAATTATGTAGCTGGAAATATTTTCTCATGCCCAACAACTAGGCTTCAACATATTCAACCTTTCTATAATCTCCATCAAATGGTGTTGCCTTGATCTTCCTAATCTCTCCTTGAAAAATATCTAACTCATGCCTCCTCCTCTGATTTTTGATAGAGGACACACTTGGGCTACTCTTTGATTCTAAATGTGCACATTCTCTTATAATTGAGTGTCCTGGTGAAAGATGATTTCTACTGGAACTCCTAGAGTACCTAGATCCCCTAAAATGGTCATCCTTCATATCATGAGATCTGGATGTTGTTGCATGTCTTGCATTGGTTTCTTGTTTCATGCTGGAACATTTATTGATTTGTCTTTGTAACATATTCATACTCTGTAGCAGTTGAGTGTTAATTTTTTTCTCCTCTTCTTGAGCTCTTATCAACCTTTCATTGTCTTTTCTGTATATTTTCACTTTTTTCTACAAGCTTCTCATAGTCTTAACCAACTCCACGTGATACACTTTGCTTCTATGTCCATTGGACTCAGTCTCTGCATGTCCTAAGTTGATATGTAAACCTCCAATATCATGCTCATGGTTGTAAGATCCCTAGGCATCCTCCATATCTCTAGTCCTCATATTGGAACCAATTATGTTTTTTTTTACCTCTAACTCTACAAAAATGTGCATGCAACGATTAATGTTAAAACTATGCATATTGTAAAACATTTCATTAATTAGGCTACAATTCATTCTTCATCTAAATATATGAAGAGTATGGATGCATTGAAATAGATTCTAATTATTTCGACACATTTTCCTCTAAATTATCTTTCCAACAATTGTATTCATGCCTCATTCTAAGTTCTAAACTAAAATTTATAGCTTTATGAATTTTGTCATTTCTACTCAATTATGCCTTATTCTCACTAGTCAAATCTATCTAAGATACCAAATTCTTCCATCTATAGTAGAAACTATGTCAGGAACGAAGAAAACTTTTATATTGAACATAGGAAGGATTTATGATTGTGAACACACAACAACTTTTGAATTTTTAATATGATGTTTCAGTCAAACTCTGTATAAATATGGAATTGATAACTTCACACTTTTTACATTTTCTCCAAAATTGGAATTTTTTAGCCAAAACTGGTAGAATGTTTTAGCCAAAATTGACAGAATTTTTAGCCAAAATTATCTATCTACCAAAAGGAGCAAAAGTGGAAAAAAATTCCTCAAGACAAATTTGTCTCACTTATTTAGGAGGTAAAATGTCAACTAAATAAAAAATTTCATATTTGTGATCTGGGATCTCATTTCCTCCTTTGAATATTACAAAAATCTCCAAAATGTGTATGAGAATAGTGATTTTGGGCCTAATTTTGCACCTCCACTCCAAACCCTTTGGAATTATGCCCTTATCCCAACTAGGTATCTTCATCTCTATTTTTTGGAATCACTATAAAAATTTCATCCATAATAGACCCTCTTTCAAAGAATACCACTCCATTACTTAAAACCACTAATTTGCAATTTCAAGAAATTTTAAAAAGAAATGTCTAGTGGACCTTACTAACATTGTTGTATCCTTCCTCATTGCAGGCATACCCTTTAAATTTCATTGGATTCTGATTTAACCTTCTTTTGTTATCGATAAAACAAGTTTTTGGCTCCAAATTGTTTTTTAAAATTAAAACCATCATCTTACTGATGTGGAAATCCAGTTGACATGGCATGGCATGTGGCTTCTGACATGGCACTTATGTCCACCTTACAACCCTTAACTCAGCCATGTCACCATCCTCATTGATGAACTGAAGAATTCTTCTACTAATGATCCGAAAATTTCTTTCATCAACGAATTAAGGATTTCTTCTTTCAACGGTCACCAAATTTCTTTCATCGGCAGATGCCAAAATTCTTTTATCGGCACACCCTGAAATCCTCTTTTCAATGGATTGAAAAATACTACCTTCGGTGGTTTGAAAAACTCGTCTCCATTAGCAACTTGCAAAATTCACTTTGGAAACCACCAAAATATTTTATGTCTTTTCAACGAACTCTGAAAAACTCCCATCGACGAACTTGGAAAAACTTCATTTCTTTTTCAACGAACTATGAAAAACATATTTTTTGGTGATCTCCAAAAAAATTCCATTGGCGATCTTGGAAAAAATTCATTTCTTTTTCAATGAACTCCAAAAACATCTTTTTCAACAATCTCCAAAAATATTCCATTGACAATCGTGGAAAAATTTCATTTCTTTTTCGGTGAACTTTGAAAAGCATCTATTTTGGCAATCTCTGAAAAAATTTCATTGGCGGTCTTGGAAAAACTTCATTTCTTTTTCGGTCAACTCTGAAAAACATCTTTTTCGATGATCTCGAAAAAACTTCCATCGACGATCTTAGAAAAAATTCATTTCTTTTCTAGAAAACTCTAGAAAACGTATTTTTCGGTGATATCCAAAAAATTTCCATTGTTGAACTTGGAAAAACTTCATTTATTTTTCGGAGTACTCTGAAAAACATCTTTTTCAGTGATCTCAAATTTTCTTCATTAGCGAACTAAAAATTTCTCCAACTTTGTTGAACTATGAGAATCTTCTACAACTTCAAATATTCTTCATTGGTGTACTTAAGAAATTATTACATCGTCGATCCAAGGAATTTGTGATTTCAATGAGTTAAACAATTTGTCATATTGGCAAAGTCATTCAAATCCAAAATGAATCTGAACAATTGATTTCAAGATCAAATCTTATCTAGATCGTTGGTTCACCAAACTTCATGGTGTGAGCTATGCCTTTTTCCACCCTAGAATTTTCAATGTGGACATTGTTAGTGCATGTTATTGATACAATCCACATCATCATTTGTACAGAATTTTTCAAGAATCCCCAAAAACTATAATTTTAGAAAATTTAATAATTTTTCTAATTTTTTCATTTTCGGCTCAAAATGTTATTTTATTTTCCGGCTGCCATGGGAGCTATAGAATTAACTTCTCATGGCTGAATTTGACCCTGTGAATTTCAATTCGGCATCCCTTTGCCAAAATACATGCATATTTCACTTGAAATTTGGGAATTTTCACTCTAAATTCATTGTTCTTCCCAAATTCACAAAATTGGATACCCTATAATAGTGAATTTGTTAAATCCGCACCAGTCTTGGCCCATACAAGTCTGGTGTTGAACTAAAATCTTTGATACCACTCTATAACATACCCAATTTCTTTATTGGGTTCCTCTACTAACTAAATCAACTAACTTATCAATTTGAAGGAAAACATGCATGCAATTACATGTCATACAAACTCATGCAACTAACAACACTTTTAAATTCATGAATGTCATATTATTTAAGCATGCATAGAAACATTCAAACATACAATACACCTACTAAAATGCAACATTTATACACAACATAAAATCGTAAATAGCAAAAACCTTTATAGTGAAGTGCACAACAATTGAACTCCACATTTAACAAAAAATAAACATAGTGAATATGATCACTTATTTTTGAAAATATGAAACTAGTTGTAGAGAATAGATGTTCCACCTATGTATAGAATTTTTTCTCCAGTTCTCGATAGAAAGTCACCCTCGAGATGGGACTATGAATCCATAAGAACAAGGTGGTTCATAAGGTCGAATATTGTCCCCTCGCAGCAAGATAATTCCTACATCCATTCAATTCCACCAACTCTTTTTCCCCTCAACCTGCACAACCCAAGGAATGGGACCCCCTTCTCTACCACACAATCCCTTAGGATATCCCACTTCCCTTTAGGGCTCCAACATAGGTTTGCTAGGAAATATCTCTACCGAGGACTCCAAGAATTTACAATTTGAACGCGAATTTTCACAACAACAACTTACTTGCTCACTTTGCAAATTCTTGCACATAATCTTACTCATAGGCCTAAAGTCAAATTCTCAATGAAATTAAAACTCCAACAATCCATATTACATGCCCACTATGGTTGTCTTCAATATTCATCACTCGGAACTCTATTTCTCTCCTTTTCCAATGCTCTAAAAATTTCCTTCTCTCCCCATTCTAATTTCCTCTTACCCATGCAAGTTGACTCTCACGTTAGCCAATGTTGATTGTACTTAGCCCCATGCTCTCAATAACTATGTGAGGTGACTTTTCACACCAACCCTTTTATATGTATTCAATGATTGGGGCTTTGAAACACTCAAAAGGGAAAAATATAAGATTCATATAAAAACATAATTTTAGAGATATGGCTTGGGATTAATAGACATGAATAATTCCCCCACTGGACCCCCCTCTCTTGTGGAATCTTATCCTCCATGACTACATTTGTGTCCATCTGCAATTGAAGATACATTTTATTTTTAAATTTTTGATATACATTGTTTACATATTACATCGTTGGGCCCATGACCATATATCGTATTTACAATATACATCACTAAATCAAGGATTAAAAGTGGGGATGTTACAGTAGGACCCAGACAAATACCTCATGAATTCACAAGTTGGTCTGTGGGAGAATAAATCACCCAAGTTGTAGAAGCCACATTCCAAGTGTGATGACTATCATTGTCCATAAATCCTATGTATACAAGTGAATCTGACGACATTTCCCAACCGGGCACAATAATGATAATCAAAGACAAAAAAAAAATTAAACAAAAACAAAGTAGAAAATACTTATATACATCATGTAAAAGAGTATTTCCCAGACATTATTGTCTAGGCATAATACCTCTTACGATAGAACCCATTGTGGGGCTCATTCAAAAAATTATTGTCATAATCCTGTAACTTATAAGCTCCATTACTAAGAACATGCTAGCAAAGTAAGGACCATTCCACATAGGATTGAACTTTCCTAGCCCTAAGGAATATTTATCTTGGTCATAAACCAACACCACATCTCCTTCAAATAATACTCGAGGATATCAAAACTTGTCATATTCAACCTAAAAATGATTTTTATAATCCTTGTTCATGGAAATAGAATTCATGTGGTGTTATTAAAGTCATTCTAAGTAAATAAGGTGCTCTTCCTTAGATTTTGTGTTAGGTAGGATCTCAATAGTTAATTTCAACAAGGGAATTTCACATTCAATCAGTAAGGCAGCTTCCACTCCATGCACAAGCTACAATTGAGAGAAATTTGTAGCAGTCTTGATGAGGTTTGGTATGCCCATTGTGCCAAAAAAATAATTAAGTTCCAATTGGATTTATTTTTGTTTATCATCCTCTAAAAAATGGTTTTCAAAACTTGTTGACAACTTCTAGTTGTCCATTCACTTGAATATAATATCAAGATGAGTGTTCTCACTTCAACCCTAATTTGGCTACTAACATTGTCATCATTCTATTATAAAAATGAGAGTTGTGGTCCATAACAATTTCTCTAGGAACTCTAAACCTAGTGATAGTCTAATTGAATATGAATAAGGTTTCTATTTCACTTCCATTTGTTAATGTAGGCATAACTTCAACCCACTTAGTGAATTAGTCCACAACAACAACAATATACTTATCACCTTTTGAAGAAATTGGATGACATGTCGTAAAATAAACTTCCCATATTGCAAAGGGGCCAACGATGACACCCAAAAATAAAGGAAATGGATGTGTTATCACTTTGTAAATTCCCAGAGGTTGTCAAAGTAGAAGAAATTTACAACCACTTCAAAACTAGAATCTAGCCCTACCATCTTCAGAGAGGGATCTCTCTATATGTTTTAGCGATGTTTTAACTTTGAGATATTAGGTTAGTTAAATAGAATAAGATTGACATGGTTTGTTGTTGTTTTTGTTAAGTTGGCTGAAAAGAGTTTATGCCTCCGTTGGGCAATGGGGTCTGTATTATAAAGATAGAAATCTAAACAGAAACTAAGAGATTATTTTCATAGGGAAAGATAATATATTCATTGGATTCTTTAGCAGTAAAATGATGAACAGCAGAAAAGATGAGAATATCAATTAAAATAAAGAAGCATTTAAGAATTTCTTCACTGTAATATCAGAAAGATAAACATTAAGATCTTTCAAAGCCAGAAACAAGGCATACAAAAATAAATCCTGCAACATGCACTACTTTAAAAGATTAGATTAGAAAACAATATGACAAATAAGAGAGAAACATTTAACATACAAAAGAAAACATCACCAATGAATAACACACGAGAATCCTGTGAAACGTCTCTTTATATTACTGGAAGATCTCTTGATAAAATTACAATCTTTCTATCTTACAGGGCGTAAAGATCAACCCTCGGTACTTCAAAGTTTAAAGTATTTATAATCAAAAATTACATATGATCCTATCATTAAAGATTAGGACATGGAAGTTCTAAATTTAGCTAACTAACTCAACAAAATACAAAAATTCAGGAACTGTTTGATGATGTGTTGAAACTTTATGCTGATTTCTGGGGTAAACCGTTGGTGAGGCCTCTGCACAACCTCATCTGAATGGATAGCTAACTAGGCTTGGACACCTCATCTCTTATTCGATCAGATTGCATAACTTTTCCCATCGAAGGTTACTGGGAGCGCTG
>JASDQU010220877.1:0-17920 GCA_032191745.1 Picea mariana
TCGGAATAGAGTAGAGATATAATCAATACAAAAATAGGAATACCCTGTTTCTCTAATCGAATCAAATCGTAACAGGAATGTTCCAAGAATGCCATCAATGACAAACCAGATCGTGTGGGATAATCATTATCAAAAGCATGAGATTCATATCCTTACAAACATAGAAAGCATTAATTATTTCACACATCGCTGTATTCACATAATCCAATTACAGTTCTCATTCGTTATGTTCCAAATAATCCATAGGTACACTCATAACTGTAATTGCCTAATTAAAAACACAGCAGCAGATTGATATCAGTCTATTAAAAACACAATACATGAATTGCTTCCAATGTAATCGGACTATTTCCATAAGTATCGAATCAATAGTCATCTCGTTGGATCACAGGGTTTTGACAGAGTCATCAAACGAGACATTATAGACACCAATCAAAAGATTCGATGCATTAATCCATTCCTGTAATTGAAATAAACACTTGTTATCATCGGAATACAACTCACATCGTATCAATCGCTAACCATTCGAAATTTGATCATGAAAAAAATAACATACAAATTGGTCCCAATATGGAAATTATAATTAACACAGTCAAACAATTGGTTCATCGTATCGCACAAGATTAATCAAATCGAACCGAAATATCATTTGTGTTTCAAAATAGAACAGATTTCAAATAACAATATTTCCAAATCAAATTATGGTCAATCCAACCAAATCTAATCACAACCATTCAGAAATATAAAATCAAAACTTATGCATGACAGAGCAAATCAACCATATAAACAGAGCTCATAAAAACGATGCATAAAAGAGGGAAGATTATACCATGACAACTGCTGGAGTTATATCAACTTGGAATTAACAATTGCAGTCGCAGACTCAACGTTTTTAAACAAGATTGATCCAGTAGTCCGTTGATTTTTATCATTAGGTTGCCCCTTATCATTCCGACCAGTGAGCTTAGCTACCTGGTTCTCCAAATCCTGAATCTTGGATTGCAGCTTTGGAACGTCCAAATAGTACCTTTCTAACCACGGTCCACACTGGTCGCAGGGTGTAGTAACCTTTTGAGAAGAAGGAGGGTTTGACGATTCACCACAGATTTGAAAAGGTGACTTGATACCTGGATAGTCAGGGTTACCCCTAAGACATAGAGGTAATTTATCAACGAAGTCACAAGGAGTCTCCTCACCACAGAAACCCTCTTCAACTAGAAAGCGTTCGATGCTCGATTCAGAGTCCTCACTGATCATGATAGGCTCAGTTTTGGCAGGAGGCTTGGACTTATTTCTCTCCATGCGAGAGATCATCCTCGCATTTCTATTATTTCTAGCAATAGTGTTTGCCCTGGCCTCTGTGGTTGTGGGTCTAGGTTCGTTAGTCACAGCCATAGTTGAATTCGTAGATGGGTCGGGCTTAGGTTTAGGTAGTAAAACATTGTAGGGAACATGGGTAGATTTACTCATAGATACCACAGGCTTATCAATTGGAGGAGGGTTTGATTCCTCAAAACCATTGCGGTTGAGGAAATCGGGCCAGGAATCTCGTCGTAAACCAAGTTCATAAACAACCAGCATTTTAATTAACCCAACATGGAACAAGCTAGTATCAGCCTGATTTCGCTTGTATTTCTTAGCCATTTTAAATAAGCTTTGGTGTAGATAATGTGGCCAGCTTAACTCAAAACCCATAAACACCACCAGCAAACGTAGATGAAACAGGAAAACAAATCCATACCTGCCTTCGCATGTTACGAACTGCTTGAGGATCATTAACAGATTATGCCAGCGGGGTTTCAGCATACTCGCAGGTAGTCCTCTGTTGCACGACCTCACTGTCCGAGAACGAAACAGCAAAGTCCATGGGACATCGTTTACTTTATATCTTTTGGACCACTTTTCTCCCTTAACAGGAAGACCAGTTGCAAGGCTGAGAGAGTGTTCGGTGACTTCGAGATGGAGGTCTCCGACTTTGGCTCGGCAACCGTCAAATGACAGTGCGAATTGCCGAGCAACAGAGATATTAAAACCATCGAACTTCCGTATAAACGAAAGCCACCCGAATTCTTCAAGGTCGGCGTATGCACCATCGAATGTTAACAGCACTTGGCTGCCATTAGGTTCGACCCTCACAACAGGAGCCATAACCCCTGGTCATGGTAGGTCTCACACCAAATGCACTGCACAGAGTGAATTACGATAGGGTTTGCATAGTTTGAATGTTGGATGAGACCGGAAACAGCTCTAGGCGTGCGAAGGTGGTGGGATTACCATCACCACGTATTACATTAATGAGCCTGTTCCATGCTGTTTAAAACCATAATCATTAAAACAAATGTATCGACCAACGAGTTGGTGAATCACCAGTTCTACGTGCCATTTATCGAGGTCAGAACCAACACATCATATGATATCAATGCGCCAAGTGTTAAGTCTAAAACCAACACAGTACCAGCATTAACTACCGATTTAACGTGCCAATTCCACCGTTTATTCAATCGCTTAATCATAGGGTTTAGTGATAACATACAACTCGGGGTTATATCATTCAGCGTATAATCCAATCTTTGCAAACATAGTATGCCAAGTATAAATTTGAATAATCGAATATGATTAACTCATGCACCTTGAAACCATTGCTATCATACCTTGTGAACTTGCCAATGTATTCGGCACATATCATATATGTTTGTATTCCAAAGTCTTAGAGCCATGCAATAAATTTTTTCATATAATAATCAAGTGATAGTTCAAAGCAAGGATAAAAAAAATATGACCAGATCCATCATAATTTTCATAAGATCATAACAAACCAGTAACTCTTATGCCCAAATGTTTAACAATGAAATATATCCAAATGCGCAATCAAGGTAAGATAATGATCAAGAACATAATCCTGATAAAACCTTTAGCAATCATATGATAAACCAGTGATCAAGTATCAACCAAAAAATCAACCAAAGACGACGACAGTCTAATCAACGAAAGAGGTGTTTTCACACTTGCAGTTGTGAAAACTGAGTCGAAATTGAATTGTAATGGTTGCAAAAAAGGGACGAATGTCTATTAGCACAATGCGACAATGACTTGTCGTAATACGACAAGGGGTGTAGGCAGATTTTTGAGAGCAATCAAAAAAAATTGGGTTGGCTGCCAACAAGGGGCTAAACACGAGGTCGTGTAAGGAAAGGTAGCGGAGATAACCCCTCCAAAGCCGGACCAAGCGTAGTGGAGAACACATNAAAGAGGTGTTTTCACACTTGCAGTTGTGAAAACTGAGTCGAAATTGAATTGTAATGGTTGCAAAAAAGGGACGAATGTCTATTAGCACAATGCGACAATGACTTGTCGTAATACGACAAGGGGTGTAGGCAGATTTTTGAGAGCAATCAAAAAAATTTGGGTTGGCTGCCAACAAGGGGCTAAACACGAGGTCGTGTAAGGAAAGGTAGCGGAGATAACCCCTCCAAAGCCGGACCAAGCGTAGTGGAGAACACATATCGAGGATTTGTTAAGGGATTCCATTGTTTGCATTTGCCATGGGGCTTTGTGGGTCTCGAATCCATTCAATATCCTCAGTTGTCTTCCAAACCATTTTCTCTCGATACCCTTGACAGGTTTTGGGCTTAATACCCTGCTCATTGTGGTCTACCCGACTATCGATTGTACCCTCCTGGTGACTGTTCGCGTGCTGGCAAAATAGTTGCCAATATTTTCTAGGGACATACATAGGTGACTGCGGGGGTATACCACGGTACCTAGGATAGACATTGGGCCACACTTTGCAGAGTATACCCAGAGGGTGCTTCCGTTTTCAAGTTTCACTTGCACCGGTAGGTTGCTCTAGTGTTGGCTGTTGTAACTGTTCTTCAAAATAGTTAGTGATTGCTTGTCTTATCTCATAGGGGCTTATTTTTAGTGCATGTTACTGTTTGAACGTGTAGAATACCTTAGCGTGTCGTGGATCTTCTCACACAGTGGAGGATTCAGAACTCCATCGGTCATGAAGGCTTCTGGGCTTGCCACCGGTTATACTGGAGCCACCCCCGCCACCATTGAGGTGGCGGCTAGACCAACAAGGGTCTTTCGAAGAAATCGGGTTACAAACCATTGAGCCTGAACAACTCCCAGAGGAATCAACCGCCAATCTTGGTTTGGTTGAAACCCCAACCACTAATACTTGGCCGCAAGTTATTGTGCCAATTCAATTTTATGAAAGCCTGCTAGTGCCTCACATAGCTATGGAAACAAACGTTGTTACTTCCTCTGGGAATTCTTCTATTCCCATCACTGTTGTCACCATAGGAGAAGCATCTCCTAACTTGCCGTCGACGATCCGAGCCACTACAGTTTTGGCCGCAACTACGTCGCACAGTGGACGATCCCCATCTATCGCGGTGGCCACACCTCCCTTCACACCTAGTGCGACAGGCCCTCCATTTTCATACGGTATGCCTAGTTTGGGTACCAGTCCTGCACTCACTTACTCCACTTTATAGACTTTGGGTCTAGGGGCAGGGAGCTCTAACGCTCCTCTGCAAGGTCAACTTGGGGGCATTCCTGTTTCTTTTAATGATTTTCCTTATGCTGGAGGTCATATCTCTCCTTCATCCCCTTTGCTTGGTGGTCTGCATCAGCAATCCACCGAGCAGCCTGCACACACAAGTTCATTTGGAGCCGGGAGTCAAGGAACACCTGCGCAAACTCTCTCGGTAGGTTTGTCACCATTTKTTTGGAATGGGACGTTTGGTAATAACACTTTCGCATCCACTGATTTCCCATTTGGGGGCACACCCATTTTTGGACAGTCTACTCTGGCACAGGGTACTATTCCTGCGTCGGGGGCACATATACTAGGACCTTGGAACTCAGGACAAAGATTCGCTCCTTCCTTTGGAATGTTGTTMTGGGGTAATTCTTTCCACAGTCAATGGAACCCCGGACAAACTTCTATGCCTCTCCCATCAGGACCGGCATGGGGTAATCCTTCCCAAAGTCCGTCGAACACAATGAATTCCCAACATCCTATGTCCTTCATGGGGAATCAGCCAACGATGTCTCCACAGATGCAAAATCCTTACGCTGGTTAGGGCCATGGTTTTTACTAGAATCCGGGCCAGCAGCCAAACTTTTTCTGGCAACCTGGTGCCAGTCAAATTCCAAGACTCTTTTTCCTAGGCTATCAGCAGCAACCCAAATTTCCATTCCTGGCGACGTTACACTTGCCAGATTTGACAAGGTTGTTAAATGATCCTATCTGTCACGATCCGCGTTGGCCTCCTATGCCAATGAAGTTGCCTTCGAAGATTCCAAAGTTCGAGGCCAAGCCTAATGAAGATCCAGGTGATCACATGACTACTTTCCACCTTTGGTGTTCACCTAACTCATTGAAAGATGACTCCGTCCAGTTGCGATTGTTTCAACGCACTCTTATCGGGAGTGCCGCGAAATGGTACATAGAGCTTGATTTCTCACGATACTCTTCTTTAGGCGAACTGGCGATGGCCTTCCTTAACCATTTCTAGTTACCTGTGAGATACGACGTCAGCACAGAGTTGCTAGCCAATTTCGAACAGACGACAGCAGACCATATCTCGGATCATATCCGAGAGTGGAGACTCCAAAAGAGTCTAATCAAAGTACCAGTCCCACCAGCATTCCTGCTAGAGTGGTTCCTTAAGTCTTTAGTCCCACAATTATCCAAAGACATCGCGACTTCAGGAGTTTTCTCCAAAGAAGATGCCATTATGAGGGCTCAACAGTTTGAGCTTATCTATTCTCAGTCTAGTTTATTATACAACATCCTACCGAATGCTCCACGATCAATCCTGGATAAAACTAGACAGAGAGTTGGACCACATGCCGATGGTATCGTTGGTTCAGCACAAACCAAGCCTGCTGAGCAATTGACAAAACAATTGCAACAATTATCTATCCAACACTCAGTGGCCAGCCAGACTATTATTGTGGCTGCTCCTCCTACCCTAACGTCGGAAGTACACTCCATGCAGACGACTAACCCAAAGGCCAACCAACATCCTGAAGGGAAGAAAAAACAACACAAGAAGGGTAAGGGGGAGAAAAAACCCACTGACAATGTCGGCGAGGGCACCACGGAAAAACGGAAGGCGAGGTATCCATGCAACTTGTGTGCAGAATACCACCCAACCCATCTGTGTCCTTGACTTGCAAAGGCCCAAAAGTTTGTCACACAACAACAGCAAGCCATGTTGACTAATCCCTTTCAGCATGGGCAAAATTTAACTCAAGCCTCTACAAGTGCCGAAGGGGGAATCCAGGAAACCTGCCCTCCTCCAAACAATTCCTCATCTGCGAACATATATATGGTTAGGGGTGATGCTTTAATAATGACTAGAGCACACGACTATAGTAAACCAAGGGCCTCTGAGAAGGGCAAAGAAGCCAAAATCCCATCTCTTCCTCTACAGATTGAGAAGACGTTGGGAGAAACGATGACATGCATTCCAAAGGGTGCATTTAAGAAATCTTCTCACAACCCAAACGCAAGGGCCGCCCAGAATTACTCTATGGTGGAAGATTTATCCCAAACCCCTTGTGCTATGTCCGCTTTGGAAGTCCTCCAAAGTTTCCCTGCTCAGAGGAAAGCCTTGTTGACTGATTTAGGCTCTACTGAGACTTGTAACCCAGGTACCATCATGTTAGATACGACTGACCTGAAACCTCATCTACCTTACCACGTCGCGTTTCAGATAGTAGTGGCTCATCCCACGAAAACTTTTACATGGAATATCTTCTGCACAGTGGTCGACGAGGGTGCTTCGACTTGCGTTATGTCGTTAGCATGCTGGAAAGCCATTGGTCAGCTCGAGTTGTCTCCATCACCTACTCTCCTCACTATGTTCGACAGTCGTTCGTTCCGACCACATGGCATCATTCCTTCTTTCCCTGTGCAGTTAGGAGGGAAGACTGTGTGTGTCGAGGTAGAGGTAGTCGATGCCCCCCTGGACTATAATCTCTTGTTAGGTCATAGTTGGACTTATGCTATGCAAGCGGTGGTTGCTATAGTTTTCTGAGTCTTGTTGTTTCCACACGAAGGCCAGATAGTGACCATAGATCAATTGTCCTTCTCTAGGCCTGACCCAGCTTTGGGGGCATCCATGGTTCCCATGATTGATAATTCTCAAGCCAGTGTCGTTAAAGTAGGAGTTGGTTTGTGTCCATCTTTGATGGGTACTTTCGATTACCCACCTCCTCATNAGGCTTGACCCAGCTTTGGGGGCATCCATGGTTCCCATGATTGATAATTCTCAAGCCAGTGTCGTTAAAGTAGGAGTTGGTTTGTGTCCATCTTTGATGGGTACTTTCGATTACCCACCTCCTCATGGTGATGTCAATTTTATATCGACTCACCACAAGGATGAGATTTTTCATGTTTCATCGTTCCGCACGACTTACTTTGAGGATCCATGGATTCTTCTTTCCCCATCAGCCACGATGGATCAGACGGGGCACTCCGGCATGTCCATGCCTTTGTCGGCCGCTGAAGTAGCATACTCTTTAGTCCAGCAAGCTTCAGCCACTCCTGATCTGACTCCCGCACAAGAGTTGGATCCACCTCTAGAGCCTATCTGGGCTCAGGTTTCTCTCGCCAACACCGATTCGTTAGACTTGATCTTGCCTTCAGACGAAGCAGTAATCGAAGCAATGACTAGTCTGGAAAAACATTGGGAAGATCTTCATCACAGATCATACTTCCTCCCAGAGTTACACCGAATCAAGGCAGGAGAATTCACTATCACCATGACGGGAGATCAGCCATGTCCCATTAACCTCTTAGCTACACAGGAAATTTATGTTGAGGGAAATATGGCGACTATCGCTGCCACGATACCTATCAACATCTCTCGAAACCCTGGCATTGTGGGGAATGTCTTAGTCGGAGCGGATTTCTCCCTTGAAGAGATTCAAATTTACATGGATCTTTTCAAAGAATTCCAGGACATTTTCGCCTGGTCTTATGAGGAAATGCCAGGCATCGATCCAAAAATAGTTGAACATGAAATCACAACGTGTCCTGATGCTAAGCCTATTCGACAAAAACTTCGTCTAGTTAATCCTAGGAAAGCAGCAGCCATCAAGACGGAGGTTGAGAAATTTCTCAAGGAAGGGTTCATTTACCCTATTCATTTGACTCAATGGGTGTCAAACCCCATGCCGGTCGATAAAAAACAAGGCACGATTCGTGTATGTACTGATTTCCATGATTTGAACAAGGCATGTCCAAAAGATAATTATCCAACCCCATTCATCGACCAGATCATTGATGAATGCACCGGTTGTGAAGCCTTTTCGTTCATGGATGGTTTTTCGGGCTATAATCAAATTCAAATCAAACCTGAGGACCAAAAAAAAATGGCATTCATTTGTCTGTGGGGTACATTCGCCTATCGAAAGATGCCTTTTGGCCTCAAGAATGCTGGAGCCACTTTCCAGTGAGCCATGTCTTTTGCGTTTCACGACCTCAAGCATATAGTCGAGGCCTATCTAAATGATTTGGCATCGCGCTCTTGCAAGTGAAAGGATCATCCTATACACCTCCGACTAATCTTCAAACGTTGTCGCTACTTCAGGATTCACTTGAAACCCAACAATGCAGCTTTTGTGTCACGTCAAGACGTTTGTTAGGTTTCATCATTTTGAAAATAGAGATCATGGTCGATCCTCTTAAGGTGGAGACAATAATCCAGTTTCCCCCCCCATGCACAATCTTACAACTTCAAAGTTTTCAAGGCAAGGCAAACTTCTTACGATGCTTCATTTCCAACTATGCCGAAATCACCAAGGGCTTTATGAGTTTACTGAAGAAAGATGTTCCCTTTTTCTGGGACGAAGCTTCTCAACGCTCTTTCGATGCATTAAAACACGCCCTCACCATCGCACCTCTGCTACGACCACCTAATTATAACAAGGATTTCCTCTTATATATGGCTGCCGCAGAGTCAACCATAGGCATGGTTTTAGTTCAGGAAGATGATTCATTTTTAGAATACATGATCTATTACCTGAGTCGAGGCCTCGTAGGACCGAAACTTAATTATACCCATTTAGAAAAGCTTGCGTTGGCATCATTTCATGCTGTTCAACGGTTCCGTCACTATGTTCTATTTTGCAAGACCATCGTCGTTGCTGTCGTGAATCCATTCCAGTACATGTTGACACGACGAGTTATCTGCGGAAAAATCAGTAGATGGATGGTCATCCTCCAAGAATTTGACTTAGACTTCGTTTCAGCCAAGTCCAAGAAGTCATTGGTCTTCGCAGAACTTATCTCGGAGCTTCCGGTTGAGTCAGGTGACGTTATGCCTGAGGAATCGCCTATCCGGAGGGATATGTTTTTTATTGAATATTCAGACCCATGGTATGGAGATATACTGATCTATCTCCAGACTTTGAAGTGCCCCACCTCTGCTTCTCATGATGAGCATCGACGGATACCCCATCAGGCTAAGAACTATCTCATACTCAATGATATGTTGTATCGGAGAGGTGTAGACTGCGTCTTGCGTCGATGTCTCACTCATGAGGAGGCCGTCATAGTGCTCAACGATTGTCATACAGGAACCTGTGGCGGTTACTTGTCTGGGTTGGCAACAACCCAAAAAAATTTACGTGCAGGCTACTTCTGGCCCACACGTATCAAAGATTGTATCGAGTCGGTCAAGAAGTTCCATCCGTGCCAAATATTCTCACAAAAGATGAGGACACATCCAACTCCCATGTTTCCTTTCATCACAGTTGGTCCCTTCACTAAATGGGGGATTTATTACACTACATGCAACCCCCCGTCAGCAAGGGGGCACTGCTATATCATCGTAGTTGTCGACTACTTCACTAAGTGGGTCGAAGCTATGCCAACATTTAAAGATGATGGAGAGACTGCAACTCTCTTCTTGTTTAACCAGATTATAGCACAGTTCGGTGTCCTGACAGAGATTGTCACTGACCATGGCAGTCACTTTCAGAACCAAATGATGTTTGAATTAACATCAAAGCTTGGGTTATGGCAATAACATTCCTTACCTTACTATCCCCAAGCCAATGGGCAGGTGGAAGCTGTAAACAAAACTCTTAAGATGATTCTACAGTGAACTATCAACTCAGCCAAGTCAAATTGGAATTTGATGTTATACTCGGCATTATGGGCTTACCGAACCTCAGTTAAGACTGCAACCGGTTTCTCACCTTTCCAACTCGTTTACGGGCTGGAGGCAGTCTTGCCCATCGAATGTCAAATTCCATCTCTGAAATTGGCAGTACAGTTATTGCCAGACACTTCTCCACTTGAAGAACAGTTAGTACACCTTGAGCAGCTTGATGAGCAGCGTCGCGATGCGGCTCTAGCCAATGAGGCTCATAAACATAAGGTCAAGTGTCAATATGATAGGTTCATTCGTCCTTGGATTTTTTCTGAGGGCGACCTTGTCCTGGTCTATGACCAAGATAAGGACCCCTTGGGGGCAGGAAAATTTAAACCCATGTGGTTCGGACCCTTCATTATTAAGGAGGTTTTAAAAAAGAGCGCTTATCGTTTGGTCGATTTTGAAGGGAATGCTTTGGCGGAGCCTAGGAATGGGCTCTACCTCAAGAAGTATTACTCATAGAAAGTTCACTATGGGTAACTTTTTGTAACATATGTATAGTCTGTGTACTATTACTTTTTTACATTTCTTTTAAAATGTGTTATGGATGTGTCATTGATATTATCTTTCATCAATATGGCAGATGTCAAGTGAGTCCGAGGTGTTCATTGGGTATGTGGACGGTGCTATAAGTAGACACACGTGGAGGCTTGCCTCTGCATCTTGGGTAATCTTTACACCACAGGGTCAGTTGTTATCTTCCAGAGGTATATGCTTAGGTGACACCAGGAATAATGTTGCTGAGTATAGTGCAGTTATTGAGTTGCTTCGTGACGCTTTGTCATTTGGTATCTCTCATCTCCAGGCCTATCTAGACGCTCAACTGGTTGTGTCGCAGCTAAACAGAATATACCGGGTTCATGACCCGACTTTACACCGACGATTCCTTAGGGTACATCTCTTGGAACACAACTTTGAATATATCACATATTTTCATGTTCCTAGGAGTTTAAATCAAATCACGGATACTCTAGCTAATCACATTTTAGATTAGCATCTTACTCACATATAAAAGGATCATGAAAATACCCATGTAAATACATTTTTGTACATATAATCCATAAGACACAAAAAAGAGATAAAAACCATATATAAACATCATAAAATCCTCAAAGTACATAGATGGGCGCAAGCGCCTCACAAGTGGGAACCATAACGAGTCACTGGGGCTTATGCCCTCAAAAAATATATACATATCAGTGCTCAGGGCACATAAAAGTCTAAATTCTATTCAGGGCCTATGGGCCCTGCTATACTCATATACATCCTGACCCAAACGCCTAAACAATCGGACCCATATCCGAGGTACCCCCACAATATGAGTCTGTAGAGAGGGCGGCAAGTCCTCTATCTCTGCCATGGGAACTATGCGAGTGAGCACAGTAAAGTTCTGCTCAATTCGCCTCAGGACCCTCTTGGCCTCTCCTACTGGGAGGTTCCCTGCTACTGCTGCTCCTCCAGCGACGGCAGCTGCGGCTTCTAGCCATGGGCGACGCCTATTCCGTGCATAGTCAGCACGCCGCACGGGTCCCACATATGCATGCAATAAATGTTCACCCATCAAAAACTCTATTATACAAAAACATGATATATATATCAAAAAAGACATAAAAATTACATATGCAAACAAAAAAAACTAGATAGGTGGAGACTTACCCATCTCCCCTCACTCCTCACCAGGAGGCACTGGTATCGCTGGGTCTCTGGAGAAGTCGATCCCCGCATATGGGTAGTCCTCAATAGCTGGGATCTGCCATGACAGTCAGGAAAGAAAGTCTTCATTGAAGACCTCTACGGTCCTTCCACCACCCTGTCGTGGCAGCAATGCTGCCCATCTGCATACTGCGGGGAAAGTAGCCAGATGTCCTCGCACTGTCAGTCGAGGACTGAAACATGGAACTCTCTCGAAGAAAAACGAAAACATGATGGTCCCAAACCCGAAGTTCCTGTGTGTTCATTGTCTGCAAGCTGTCAATTGACCTGTCATGCTCGCTAGAAGTGTGGTACTCCAATAAAAAATTTGTGCATTCATGCACTGGATTGCACAGTTCATTTGTGCGCACGAAGCCTGATGCACGGCTGCGGAGCCAGTAATCCGCCCAATGAGTGATAAGATAGTCTGAAGGGCGAGGCTGGTAATCCTACTAACCAGCACCGAGGAAGTTCTCTGATCGGTCCCTGCTTCACAATATTCCTCTATCAACTCCGAGACTTTGCTCGGCCCCGTAGGAAAAGTCTGAAAGTTGACTGGTTCCCCTCTCCTCGAGAGGCCAGTCAAAAAGTAAATATCCTCAGTGGTGGGAACCAAGGATTGCCCCTCTATCATGAAAGCCTCTGCATCAAGGTGCCAATAGTCAACCAGGGCGTTCAATAGCCTTGGTTGTGTGCGCATAAATGGACACAAAAAGAATTTCACTAAACCACACCGTGTCAGCATCGCCATAATGTTCAGATCTGTGGCCACTAACTCATTGGCGGCCTCGTTCTCCCTTTCCCTCCACTGAACATACATCTTGCCAACACAACAAAGCAAAAAGGGGGGGTTAGAACTTGTTTAACTCAATTTTTGCATCACGCTGGGGGTACCCGCGGCCTGTCGAGGCGACAGTCGCGGGTACCCACGTGCAGGCTTGGCTCTGCACGCAGGTACCCGCGGGCTGTCCCTGGACAACCCGCGTTTGCCTAGGGCCGACCTCTTAGAGGTCGACGCCCACCCCCAAAATCAACTAAAAGTGAAAAATGAAGTATTGAATAACAAGACAAGGGAGTTTGTACTCACTTGGTCCAAGCAGAAGTCCGTTTCGTCCACTGTAGCTCCCAGAATCACGATCTTTGGTAAAGGGGGTCTTTTGGCTCCAGAGTCAATTTCCAAATCAGCAATGGTGATAATGAGCTGTCAGCTTCTATTTATAGACTTTTTGGCCTCTTTTTGTCACTTTTTTGGGCCCCTTTATCAGTTTCTTTATACCAAAAACCATTTAGAGTGATCCAGGAGTTATATGGGAGGGATTTGAGCAGGTATTGGGACAATTTTTATTGAGTTTCAAAAAATAAAAATAAAAAAATATTGACGTTCCATAAAAAAAAAAATTCAAATCAACTTGAGCATATAGGGTAGGATTTCATCTCGACTGTTGCATCTCGTTGCCTTTTGTTCTTATGATATAGGATCAATCCCATCCGGTTGTGGCACGGAACCGTCATATATTCTTTAGAAGTGTCGCAACGTGGTGGTAGAGCTTACCGAAACATGGATGCCCTAGGTAGGTCCTAGTTGCATTATGGTGTCCATGCCGTTTCTAACAACATTGTAGGCTCAGGAGTTCGTATAGTCTTTCCTGAATACGAGTTTGAGCCTCATTCGCATGGGTATTTTTCACTCTTTGTCTTACCCTCCGGACTCCCCAAACATAACAGGTCTCCTTTTAAGCCCTTTTCAGACCCTCTAAACATGAAAAGATTGCCGAGCGATCTTGTGGCCTTTCATGCTCGTTAAACTGAAATTTGAAGTCACGTCTATCCGGTGGTAGTTTACCCCTTTTTCGGTCCAGACGGTCAACTGTACCAACAAAGGAATACTCTATCGAATTCTAATTCTTTAGAAGAGTATCCTCAGGTAAGAGTTTATTCCTTTTTCGGGCCTGAGGGACTAAATTTACGAAAAAGAAACCCCCACGGAGTCCATAGTTAAGCTCTTTTCAGACTCCCTAAAATTGAAAAGATCGTCGAGTGACCTTATTCTTTCACACTCATTAAACTGGTCCAGAAGAACATTCCTGACGGAGTCCATAGTTAAGCTTTTTTCAGACTCCTTAAAATTGAAAAAATAGCCGAGTGATCTTGTCCTTGTCACACTCGTTAAAATGGTTTTGAATTGACATCTAATCGGTGCTAGTTTACCCCTTTTTCGAACCGACTAGACTATTGTCAAAAAAGGTACCCCAATGGAGTTTCCTTTTATGCTTTTTCAGACTCTCTAAATATGAAAAATCACCGAGCTTCCCTTCTTTGGGCTCATTAAACTTACATCGAAGGAAGTTACCATTGTGTGTTCTATCAACCGCATTTGCATCCTTTACCCATCAGCCTAGTAACAGTTTTCCTTTGCGTCTTAACACCTTTGGCCACTAGAGGATTTTTCCCGAGTATCATTTCCATAGAACATCAATCTTGTCCTTGTGCCTTGAGCTTGTATGTTTTTTGTACTCGTTCCTCCATTGTAACGTAATATTCCTTTATTCTTTTTTCAAAAATCATCAAAAAGAACAAAAAAAAAGAAAAAATCAAATATACCCCAAAAAGAGGATGGGAAAATTATTTTCTTTATTGGCAGCATCATGAGTCGCCCTTGGATAAATCACATCTGTCCTTTTGATTCATCAGACTTTGGAATGTAGTACGACCTTAGGAATCTTTGCTCGCTATATAGAGTTGTGTCCTCCACCATTTGGTTACTCTTCCAAACATATGGAGAGCTTGCGTTGCCTCCTGCTTCGTAGACTTATGATTAACAGATATGTTGCCTGAGTCTTATCACTTGTCGTGCTGTTGTCCAAGGGAAGTTTGTCACTGAGCCTGAGTCGGCCCCTCTGCAATATATCTCTTGTCCACATACCCAGCCATCCTGAACGTCCACTCAAGTCTTTGTTCGAAATCATTGAAGCCTTCAGTCCGATCACCAAGATTATCAATTCCATAACCGACAAATCGTCGAAGACCTCTGGGTAGTGCAGTCGTACATTCATATTACACTCCTACCTGAGTTTTAGAAGATTTTGAAGTTGTTTCTCGAGCTCTGAAGTACAACCATCATGCCGAATTAGCTTCTAGGAGATGGATACTTTATATGTATATCTTTTTGATTTCGAGATGTAGCTCTGATGTGTATTGTTCGCGGCTACTCTTCATAGTTGTTGACATGGATCTACAGTGTATTTGATTGGTAGCCATGGTTCTATTTTATCCTGAGCATGGGTATGCCCGCCTCGGTGAGACATCTGATTTTTTTTTGCATACATCACCTCCTGATTCCTGATTCCTGGGCTCACCCATTCATCATATCAGTACAGATTGGTAAAGAATTGGTAATGTATTTCGGCCATCAGATGCTCTTCTGACCTCACACATTAGGGGGCATCTGTTATAAACCTAAATTGCACCACACATGCTTACCTGGCATCAGGCCAACTCATATCCATTCCTTGCCAAAGCCATGCTGAATAAACTCTTGAAAATCCTCTTAAATCAAGTGACCCACGCCCTAAACCATTATTGCACGCGTTGGAATGCTGGCAGGCCTACTACTGCATGTGTTGGAACGTTGGTTGGCCTACTACAGCCCACGTTTACCTAACAAAGCAAAAAAACAGGAAAGTTGTCGACGGGACAAAAAGCTATGGTTCAGTTAACTAGAACTCCCAGCCATGCATGGCTGAGAGTTCATCCAAAACCCTAGCTCCTTCTAGCCTATAAAAGAAGGGGTAGGGGTACTATTTGGAGGAGGAAAAGATAGCAAAGAAACTCTGCCCAATTTTCAAATCCATTTGTCCCAACCCTTTATCCTTTCCTCAAGCCTAAGAATAATTCAAGCAAAGCAGTTGGAGGACAAAGAAGAGGAGGAGCCCAGGATCAGGATCAAGGAACGGTGGCCGGTCTCAACATTCATTGTAATTTCAGTCATTTTGAATATAATAAAAGAATACTTTTCCCATCCTAATGCATGAGTCACACATGATTTATTCGATTTATGCTTAATCTCTAACCCTCAAATAGAAAAATAGCATGCATGCGTAGTGTTTTTTCTTGATTGCAGGATTGTCTTTGGAAGGAGAAGCGTAGGCAAGCGAACAAAAGTGCAAAGGAGTATCTACACCAAACATCAGTAAAAAGGTTAGTAGGTCTTTTCCATGCTTGTATGTGAAAAAGGGGTTTTAAGTTTTGGGGTGGTAGGTTAAAGGTGATTTCTTTAAGGTTATGATCTGCATGCAAGTCTAACGCTAGCTTGCTAGTCTGTAGGGTATTATTTCCCCACAACAAATGGCTACTCTAATAACCACCAAAAACACTTTATTGAGTTCAAGTGGCAAGGGAAATGATACAAGTTGTATGGGTTCCAACCTCGCCAAACCCAAATTGTGTCATCGCATCAAATGGAGAAGAAAATCTAGAAAGAAGCAGTGGCTTATATGGTACAATGCCACCAAATGGAGATATTATCTTCAAAACTAGTTGACTCTAGATAACTAGAGATTCAACAATTAATTCAAAAACACAAAAGGTATTCCAAGATCTACCCATGGAGATGCCACCAGAAAGGAAGATTCAATATATAATTGAAGTGAAACCAGTTTCAAGGCTCTGTCTACATTAAGCCTTATAAGTATCCATGACATCATAAAATAGAAATGTAAAGATTAATCCAAGACATATTGAGATGTGCTTTTACAAAACACAGAAATCCATACACGGATCTAGTAGTTTTAGAGAAAAAGGATGGGTCCTTTCGACTATGTATAGATTAAAGAGGATTGGGCAAGATAACAATTAAGAACAAGTTTCCTATTCCTTTCATAGATGAAATGTTGGATGAACTTTATGGAGTGAAGTACTTCTCGAAGCTAAACTTGAGATCTGGGTACTATCAAATCAGGGTAAGAATAGGATATGTGAAAAAAATTGTTTTTTGGACTCATGAAGGACACTACAAATTCAAGGTGATGCCTTTTGGGTTTGTTACGCCCTCCCACCTAGGGGTGACTAGCAGAGATCATGTCTCATGGCCCGCAATGAAGACAGTGATCCTGATGATGATGATGATGATCAGCCTATCCACACACAACAACCCAACATCCCTCCTCATATGCTTCTTTCTTCATCGACATTGCTCATCACACTTAATCGGAAAGGCTCATTGGGAGATGGTGTTCCGACACATTATGAGGTACAGTAGTCCTTGTTTCATATAAAGTGTCGTATTTAATACGTTGGGCATTTGAGTAATGACCATAGATTGAAGTTGGATAATGAATCATAAGCTCAAAAGTTATGATTTTTTCCTTGTTTCTCCTTGGTGGCCATCCTAGGCATCTTGCGAACGTGCCTTGCATTGCGTTGGGGCGCCGAACTTCCGGACGTGCCTTGTGTTTGTGTTGCGGACGTGCGTTGGGGCGCCCAACTTGTGGACGTGCCTCGCTTTGCGTTGGGGCACCCAACTTGCAGATGTGCCTCGCGTTGCATTTGGGAGCCCATCTTGCGGACATGCCTTGCGTTGCGTTGGGGCGCCCAACCTTGGTGAGGCCGTATTAAAAAGTCTACCTCCAAGCCAAAATTTGTTCTTATCCATCCTCCAACACGTCTTTCAGCCGAGTGCTCCCTTGTGTGGACGTTTTCATTGCGGATGAGTTTTTCGTTTGGGCGCCCATCTTGCGAACTCGCCTTGCGTTGCATTTGGGTGCCCATCTTGCGGATGTGCCTTGGGCTGCGTTGGGGCGCCCAAATTGCGGACGTGCCTTGCGTTTGCGTTGCGGACATGCGTTGTGGCATCCAACTTGCGGACGTGCCTTGATTTGCGTTGGGGCGCCCAACTTGCGGACGTGCCTTGCGTTGCGTTTGGGCGCCCATATTGCGGACGCGCCTTGCGTTGCGTTTGGGCGCCCAACCTTGGTGAGGCCGTATTAAAAAGTATACCTCCAAGCCAAAATTTGTTCTTATCCATCCTCCAGCTTGTCTTTTAGCCT